>JAIPRL010004875.1:0-35318 GCA_025469235.1 Pemphigus obesinymphae | reverse complement strand
TTTAAAATCTATTAAAAAAAAAAAAAAAAAAAAAAAAAAAAAAAAAATTGTGTATATCTATAGATAAATATATAAGGTATGTGTAAACTTTATATAGATTACACATTTACCCGTGTTTTTCGAAACAAAAAATTTTATGTATAAATGTATACCTAATGTACCTATATATATATATACGTATATAATAATATGTGCCTACGTTTATTGTTTCGTTTTTATTTTTCACGTAGACAGATATGTATAGAACGTACACACCTGTTACCTAATATAAGATATTGAAATTTTTTTGAAAACAATATTGTTTATCGTTTATAATTTTTTTACGATTACCTGGTCGGGACGAATACGGCATGCAATTCAGAAATCCGGATATAAAAAAATTATTTACATACGCTATTTGGCAGTCGAAAAAAAAAAAAAACAAACTCGTCTAGATAATTACGTGTTACCCACCTATGTGTATACCACCTATATTATACACATAAGGTTATTAACTTTAATCGAAAACTATCGTATATCTAACTATCTATATATTCTTTGTTCCCAACGGGTGAATGTATTTTTGTAAATGTTAATAATTTATATAGCATTACCTATACGTTTAAACTCTTGATATTATATTCTCGTGTATGTATATATACATATATATATATATATATATAAAATTGATGTTGATTGTTACTTACTGTATACGTGGTACTGTGGTAGGTACGTGGCATACGTGATTGGGATACAAATAATTTATTACCTAATTTGTTGTCCTCAATACTTTATTATTCTTGTTTATAAGTTCGATTTTAGAAAATATTGAGTTCAATATGGAATTTCAATCGAAAAATTCAATATTCATTTTTAAAAATGCAGCGTAGGTATAACCATATACATTGAGCAAATACTTATTCATTCGGCGATAGTTTCAACGCGTTTTTTAAATACAGCTATACAACTAAAAATAAAAATAAAACATTCAAAAATATAGGTGAAGTTATTTCACATGTATATATATATATATATGTATATTTTAGTAAATAGTGTACTGATACTATAATAATAAAAACAACATCTTATTTTTCATTTAGTAATATTTAAGTCAATATACTAAAAAATGAACGGTTCTTACTAGGATTTTCGGATGGGTGAAAAATTGTTTTTTTAATTACTTGTGACTACAAATTTTTTTTACATTAAAAATCTTATTTAAAAATAATACAAATACCCTTGAAACCTATTTACAATCTACTACCCTTTAAAATATAGTGAATTTAACTTCAGATCTGTTGAAAAATCTTTCTACTAAGTTGGTTTTTTTTCAGAGTATTACAATTGATTTTATAATATACTATATATATAGTATATATATTATAAAATCAATGGTATTACGAATTTAACCATATCTTAATTCCTTTTGACGTGACCCATATATATTATACAAGCTCTTGTCTATTCTATAACAGTTATTGTACTTTTGCAAATTTCATTTAACATTTTAAGGTTTTGAGTTTAAAATCTAAAACTGTCTACATGTAGCTTATAAAGAAATTTACTATGTACCTACGTACAAATGCACAATAAATTAAAATACGAATAATCGGTAATTAATATTTTCACCGTCACATCGATTTAAGCTTCAAGTACGATTTTGACTGCCAGGGCTCCAACTACAATTGAAACGAATATGTTTTATACGATTATATTTTCTATTTTTTTTAGCATCGAATTTTATTTTGTATTTTCAAAATATGCTATATTATAGCTTATCTTTTCACAGCGTTTATGGAAAAATATCCGGATAACTGACGTAGTTAAAAAAAAATTTATAAAAACAATATAGATAAATATATTTTCATCATTTTATTATAATTTTGTTGATATTTTTGTAGTTATTGACTGTAGAAGGTTTTCATAATGTATGTATTATACAGGTTTTATAGATATAGGTATTAATAGGTGCCTTTTGTTCAAAATATAACGTATAATATCGTGTGCGGTTATAAATGAACCATCGATATTGAAATTCAAAATATCACAAGTAATTCATTTTTATACGGTAAATTGTAGGTATATATCCCTATATATAAGATGCGGATATATAGGGCGTACCTCTACACTAAATAATGCAGAATATACGTTTTTATTGGTTATCACATCTTAAATATTTAGTCAATATTATGGTTATTACTCATTGAAGTGCATTATTTCATTTTAAGTCAAAATAGGTATAGATTATTGGCATAGTAGACACGTATAATATATATGTACCTATATATTCATCTGTTCAAATACAATCAAACCATACACATTTTTCATTATGTATAATAATAAATATTATATAGGTATACCTACATAATATTTAACATTTTATAATAATATTTATATAATAACAACTTATGAATATACAAGAAAATTAATGTATTGGTAAGATTTACAAGTTTATATATTTTATACGTTTTATGATATAGAATATAGTAAAATATGGAATTTCGAAATAATTCCGGTTGCATATAAAAAAAATATATAGGTATGTAAAATCATAAAAAACCGTATTTTAATTATAAAATATATTATATTATTATCACTTATAAGATTCGGTTAAAGGGATCTATCTCCATCGTCCTCTCGAAAATATGCCTGCACTATATACGGTGAGTATACAGATATATATGACTATAGGTACCTATATATGTGAGTTACTTGCTTTAAATCAATACATTTTCACGAGGTCGTGAAAATGAAATGTCCATGGTATATCACATCTAACGTATAATACGAGTACATATTATTATTGTTATTATTATGTACATTGTACATTTACTATGCATCATAAACTGTAATAGGTACATTATATCTATATGTGTGTATACATATCAGCTGAATTCTGATGCATTGTACAAACAACTAAAACAACAGTATAATTTTATCACAAATACAAAGTTAAGCACTAATGTAAAAATAAAAAACACACATTAAAATGTTGATAACAGCGAATTATCAATGAGTATATTTTAAACAATTACTATAACATATAATTTTTAAACAAAATGAATAATTATAGTATAGCACGTTTATATTTTTTTCCTCTTTTAAAAATTATATCGAATAAAAATAAGTGTAAATATGTAGGTAGGAAAATTATAATATATACTTTTTATCTCGTGTCGATTATAATTTCCTACTTGTATTATAAAAAGTATTTTAGCCGTATAATTTATAATATTGTAAATTTCTACTTAAGCTTTTAAATATAAAATATTCTAATTATTTTATTAGTTTTGCTTACTTTATTAATACTATAAATACAAAATAATTTGTTTTTAACAGCTAGCCAGTTTAAGTTAACTAGCCATACTACCTATAATATAAACTGGCCTTAATTCAGTTTAAATCGTTAATTTCGTTCCTGCAGTGAATGTAAATTTTCAATACACATCAGAATTTTTGTTTTTTTTCAAATTTCGATTCTACTGTAAAATTTTTTTGTAAATAATGTAATGGTTTTCAATATTCAATAATATTAATCAATGGATATTTTGTAATTTTCCATACTCGTTCTAAATTTAATACAATTGCTCACACGAGTTTTCATAATTACTTATTCTGTTGATAAAATATTCATGACCATGTATATAATATATAGGTATATAATATATATAGGTTTTTGACTCCATCAAGCTTGTTTATAAAATACTATAATAAATATACATATATATTTAATTAACTATCATTAAAATTAAACTAAATATCTAGTATGTAATTTCTTCAATATTAAGAGATAAAAATTATGACGTAACAATTCTTAAATATACAAAAGTATATCAATAGATAATTTTATTATTATTATTAAACAATTAATTTGTTTTCTTGTTCTATTTTGCATAATATAGTTCATCCGCTCAATTATCAAGTTTAATAAATCTACAGTGCTTATATAGGTAAATACAAATGTATAAAATGCGAACAAATGATTATTAATTTATACTTATTTAAATTAGCCGACCTACCTATGTATTTTTTAGTACTTATAGATGTTATTAATCAATTATAAACATTTTTTAGGTTTTAGTTGATATTTTATTGTTGGTTTTAATTAAAATTTAATCTATCTATCTATAAAATTGCTGTTTATGTAAATACACGTTAAAATAGCTGATATTGAACATAATACTTATATAGATACGGTTTTTTTAGAAATTTAAATTCATTATTATTTCTTGTTGCCAACAAACTATAACAACGAAAAAACGAATATAGTTTAAAATATTTGTAAATTATAATAAAGGAAAAAGTGAATATGTATGATTAATTTAATTAAAAAATTATGGATCTATTTACTAGACATGACATGATTTTTAATTACTATAGGTACGTAGCCGGCGTTATAGAGTAGGTATATTTAATAGAATTAATATTTAATTCGCAAAAACTATATCAATTTACACTATATTTGTATACCTATTTCCGAAAAATAGTATGAAATGACGATAAAAAAAAATCCATTCGGAGTAGGTACATGTACGTACTAATATTATATTATATAATAAAAAAATGATATTAAATAATATTTGCATAGAAAAAAAATAGTCGTTCAAATAGGTTATGCTAACCGCACATATTATACAAATATTTTATTAAAATATTTTACGAGACTGCTAAAAATCAAGATGCATCAGCGTTTTTTTATAATTTTATATTATTGTCTATATTGTGGATTTAATAGACTAGAGAATCATAGGCATATATAGCAATAAAAACAGTTTTAACAGCCTGTTTAGTTGGTCAATGACGATTCGCTTATGGTGAGGTCATAATGCGTGTGGTACGCGAAGTCTAAAAAATGGTTTTTAAATATTATAAAATAATCCATTGTTATAAGTTTTGAAGTCTGTCGGAAATGTATTGTTTACGAAATCAAAAATATTGAAAGAAAATATATATTATAACAATTATATAGTTACCTATATAATTGTAGTAGGTATACTTACTATTTTTCCTTTCGTGTCGGCACACAATGTTTATCGAGCTTTAACATTGTTAATATAATCGTAATCGAAGGTACCTAATGACATGTATCCTAATGACATTTAAAAATGGGTTATACGGATTTAATTTAATGATACATAGGATTGTAATATATTGGTACAAACACCTCTGAACAAATTTTTTATAGAAATGCACCTGCTATTTATTCCATTATATTATTATTGCAGTTAAATAATGAAATATCAAATAGGTACGTACCTATAATGGTAGGTACGTCATAATGATTATGTTATAGTATATTATAACAATAATTATTATTGTATTATAATAATAGGTATGCAATTACTTAATAGTATAATCAAGTGTTAAGTAGTTATGTAGGCAAGTGTATATGTCATAAAAGAAATATATATATATATATATGTATATAGTATATACTAAATGCGTTATTCGAGTTGAACGATCACAAATATTATAAAATCAACAATATTATGTTAAAAAAAATTCTACGACTATTTTACGACGGAATTGGATAATAATAATAATAATAATAATAATATATTCTAAATGGTTAGGGCATATAGTATATATTATATGGTTTTCCTCGTATGAATATAAATGTAGGATGATAATATATATATATATGTAACATATAATATACAGTAATATGTATTACATAGGTAGGTATAATATACATATTATGTATATGTACTATAATATACAATAATTTAATATGTATACACGCACAAATAAATGTTTGGAAAGAACGAGCACGTTGAAATGACATATTATTATTAGAATATATTATATTATATTATATTATATTCCGTATTTCGGTCGAACTTGAACGATTTTGCTTTGTTCGTTTGATGTGCACGAAAATAATTATTTTTGTTATTGATTAAAAATCGGATGACCACATTTTTTTTTTTTTTTTTTTTGTAAGAATGAACCCGTGGGCCATGATAATGATCTGCCAATTATTACACCGAACCGCGTCACACTATAACCACGCTCTTTTCTATATTATATAGGTGTATATATATTTTTGTTTTTTTTTTTTTTTTTTTATGGTACCTAACCACACTATAGTTGACCATTGCCTACAGTCTGTCGAAAAACGATCTTGACTCTTGTTGTGGTACCTATTATTTTTATTATGCGTAAACAAATTTTATATGACCTTTTTCGTCGGAAGGCCACAATAACCGAGTGCATTAGTCTTGTGTACACTTGGTTTTAAAGTTTTAATTAATTTTCATTCCCATAAGTCACTCTATGGATATTGTTATTAAAATACATATGTTTTCGAATAATTCGTACCTACCATATTATATCCGGAACAAATGTATAGAAACGTCAGAGAGATTCCGCCACGATTATGGTGTTCGGAATACATTTGTAAAAATGCATACGTGTAACTTGACGAAAAAACGAACGTGAATGCGTATGTTATTGCGTTTGTTTTTTTGGCATTGAACGTGAACGAATTCAATTTTTCATTCGAACACTGACAAATACATAATATATTCATTGTCAATGTGTGATTTACATCATCATATATACAATATAAAAGTACCTATGTGCAAATAAACGATAAAGTATACTATATAAAAATAAGCCTACATCTAAATACGTAAAAAAAAACGGATGTTTTTATAAATTACTTTATTGTAGCTATTATTAAAAATATGATCTGTAATATAATATAATGATGGAATTAAGTAATTAAAATGGATATTATAATATTGGCTTAAAGTTTAGAACACTTTTTAATCTTTATTTATTGTTTTTAAAAGAAAAATAGTTAACGTATTAAAATACTATAGTTATATCTAGGTAATTGAAAAAATTATTGCAAAATTATACATTTAAAACAGGTTGTTATATTATATATATTATGTATCTATTATGTAATTGGTATTTAAATTTTAAATTATTGTAAATATAATACCTATATAATAATTATTATTAAAATGATTAATATATACCTATATTTACTTATATATATATATATATGTATATACTCGGGTATATCTATGTTTAAATAGGTAGTGAAAATACGGCAGTTATTTTATTTTAGTTTTTTACTTAGACCTAAGCAGGCATTAATGAAATAATGTGACATAGGACTAAAAATGAAAAAATACAAATTTTTTAAATAAACATGTGATATACAATTAAATATATCAAGTAATGAATCATAATATGAAATAGGTAATAATGAATCATAAATAATGTTCTTACCGTTATACTGTGTTTCAAACAAGTTCATAATGCTTTCACGTATTTTAATCATAAATTGCTATTCATATTTAAATTCAAATCTATAGTATTGGAAATAGTGAAATACGAAATGTAATTTTGTTTTATTAAACAAAACATTTTACTATTGTATAGAATATTTTTTGAATCATCAAAATCCTGTTTATCCCATATTAAAAATTAGCTACACAATATATATTATACGAAAAAACTATTTTTATTTTTTGGTATAATATTAGTTATTTATTAGGATTTTCATATAGACCTATAAATGAACTAATTGGATGTGTTCCAACACCAACTATTCGCATGAAGGACATTTTGGAATATAACTTTCTCGCGATGTCCTCTAAGTTTCCATTTTCTAGATTAGTCGTTTTTATATAAAGGATTTTGTTTTTCTCGTTGAAAAGGTCATACCAGTTTATCAATTAGGACCTAATTTAATTATTAATTTTAATTCGTAAAATGAATTGACGATATTTAAATGTGCGTCATTTATAATAATATTATATGAACAATATACTAAATAATAAATGGATGCATTTTATTAACGGTTTTAAATTATATATATATATATACAATATGCATGTATATAAAACACAATAATATATTTAATAACTTAATAATATGTAGATATTATTGATTTTTGAATAGAGCAATATTGATAATATTGAAAATAAATTGGTAATGAAAAAATACAACACTTAAGGGTGTATACCCACTTAAAATACATATGTGTATATTTATTGTATTTACATTACGCCTACAAAAAAAAGTAATAGTTAAAAATATATTATACATTCGAAGTTCGAACATAAAACATTGTCCATCTAATAAGGAATACAAATTATACATAGTAATTATGAAATTGATTTGGAATATAATTTTTCAACAAATTTACAAAAAACATTAATTTATAACGGAAAATTGTTAAGGGGCACACTAACGTAAAATCAATTAAAAAGAGTGATAAAACTGCGGGAATTTGAAAAGTCGGATTTAAAATCTAAAACTGTTTTGAATTTATCATAATTATTGTCTTCTGGGGTTCGTACTAGGCAATTTTTTTTCTTTGACCATTTTATTTGTCATTAAAATAGTAGTTTTTAAATATTGGTTATAATTCAATCTGTAATAATAAAGAAAAATGCCTCGATCCGATCCCTAGAAGACAGCCGAAAAATTCAAATCTGTTTTCTCTTTTTTTAAATTCACTTTTCAAAGTTTCACAATTTTAACACGATTATTGGTCTTATAGGTACCTATAGGGAGAAATATCAGAACAATAAAAATTACACAAATAAAGATGTAAAGATTACACAATAATAAAAATAGATACAGGTACGGGGCTATTTTTAGAATAATTAAAAAATATACTTAAATACTTATAAATAGTTCAATTTTTATTTTTAAAAAATTTAACCATTTTTTTTTCAATTTAAAAAACTGCAAGAAATAAGATTAGGCAAAAAAATTACTTTCAGAAGTATATATTGTGCATACTTATATTTCAGGCGAAGTAAATACTTCGCTACTACCACATATATGATATGTATAAATATAAAACATAAAATTAATAATTCATAATATGAATAAATTATAGTTGATACTATAACTTGAACTTGAATTTTTATCATTTATATACAAACATATTTAGTTAAAAATTATAATAATTATTCTTTAATATATAATATATACTTCAATTTTATATACAAGTTTCTAATTAATGAATAGTTAAGTATAATAATTAGATACGTTATTTATATTGTACTTTGAGTAGCAATTAAAATGTTATTAGTTTGATAGTAATTGATTTTTGATGGAACATATTTTGTTTTTAGTGGTAAAACTGCTAAAAGTTCTTCAAATATTTATGCTCTTATTATCGATTGAAATGAGTTATAGTATGTAAATGTACATTAAAATTAAAACTCAAAAGGTTGATTGTATATTTTATTATGTGAATAAATTATTAAGCAGTAAAATGTATTGTATAGGTATAATCAAAAATATATAATAATAATTAATCCATTTATTATAATTTATAATCATTAATAGAATAATATTGATTTGATTTTTGAATTATACAACGTATTTTATTAATCATGTTACCTAGCTTAGATAAAGTTATTCGAATATCAATTGTGTATTTAAATAGGCTACGTAGAAAAATATAAAAAATATATCATGCAACTAAAAATGTGTTTGTTTTTTACAAATTCTTTGAAAAATTATCAGTGTCGATAACTTGTATTTATCATTTCCAATATAATAGTATTTATATAATTTTTACAGAATATTATCTACCTATTATATACCTATTGTCTAAAAATATTTTATATACACAAAATATAATAGAATAAAATATAAAAAAAAAACACATTATATTTTAAAACTCATATATTATTGTCACTTCGATATAATATAATATTATAGGTAACTTAAAAGGTTGTATTGTTACTCACAGAACATTAAAATTATATTTATTTAGATATTATTAGTTATTAAAGGTGTTTAAAATGAGAACTATTTTAATAATTTGAAAAAATAATGATAAAAATAAGAAAACTAATTATATTTCTTCATATCTACATTGGGGAAGAAAAACATTGGCAATATTGATGAAAATAATAATTCAATCAAAAAAATTACTATCACTATATGTCCAACAAACTTTTTGTTAATTTAACAATTTTTCAATTGTAATTTTTTTCAATATCCGTTGCCATATGAAGAAATAAGTTTTATCAAAACAATTTATAATAATTTATATAAAAATAACTGTTGGGAGTATAAAATAATTATTGTTTTGACAAAATTTATAACAAAGTGATATACTTTTATTTGTTATGCTTATAATTTATTTTAAAATCATATTCATCGATAATATAATACTAACTACTATTATATTTATATAATAATATAAAACTTTACTATCTTTGTCATAAAAATATTATTATTATCATAAAATATTGCCGATATAACAAATGGTACATTTGTCTGCGGGTAACAAATACAATTTATCATTTTCAATCGTATTTTTTTTCAGTGTATATATATTTTGTTGACAGATCTTACTAGTAAATTAGTCTGGACTGCGATAAAAAGTAATAATACTGATAACAAAAATTCTCTAAGACCTATAGATAGATCAAATTGATTAGGTATTTTTTTTTTAAAGTTGGGCGTATCAATTTAGGAAATAATTAAGGAATCGCTGTATAATTCATTAGTTGCTAAATTGAAGTTTTTATATAAATGTATTATATGTGAGTACTAAGTATATTCATATATCATATATTTATGTACTCCATATTTAAATAAATATTAATATTTAGTCATAGTTAATTGTCATAACCATACATTGTAGTATTCAGTGCTTGAATTGGAAAAAATTAGAAGGGGGACGTAAAAAAGTAATACAAATTTGCGTTCCTTCTAAATACTCAAAGTTTATAATTTATATTAACTATCAGAGGTTATGTATGCACCTTATACCCTCTCTAATACACTCTAAATTCCATAGAAAAATAATAAATAAACATTCTTTTTTAAGTAAATGAAAAACACGTAAAGACAAGTTAATATATTTTATAATAAATTATATTATTACATATTAACTTGTTAAGTTTATAATAACATTAAGCAAAATTGGGTACCATCTCTACTATCATTAAAAATCTCGAAGTTAATTTGTTCTTTTGAAAAAATATTTTACGTAATATGTTTAATTATTGAAAAAATTCAGAAAATAATGAATTTTTTTAATTCTCTAAAATCCGTGACTAAAATGCAAAGTGCAAGACCCAAAATTTGTATACAAAATTGAAAAACCATTACTCGATTAAAAAAATATTTAAATAATCGAACTATTTTTGAAGCCTATTGGGAAAACAGATTAACGATACGCTCTCTGGTGGATAAAATTCTAGTTATTCTAATCGGGTAATATATTA
Organism: Pemphigus obesinymphae; assembly: GCA_025469235.1. NCBI lineage: Eukaryota > Metazoa > Arthropoda > Insecta > Hemiptera > Aphididae > Pemphigus > Pemphigus obesinymphae. Next base: position 24,117 of record JAIPRL010004875.1, on the reverse strand, counting down.
TTATTTTCTTGTGCTGGTTGTGCATTTGCGAAGTTACGATCCAACGTGATTTTATTATTAATATACGATTTACTCTTTTTATTATATACTATAGCATAACAAATAAAAATAAGTAATAAAAACAAAAAATATAATTGTAAACATTAATAAACAGTTTTTAAATTGTATAGCACATGCTTTGACATTTTTTAAATATATTGCTTAAAATAATCTATTAAAAAGAGAAAAAGCATTTCAATAGGCAGTGTTGTAAAGTATTTTAAACACAATTTTTTTGTATTTTTGCAAAAATTTAAATACTTTAATTTAATAAAATTACTTTTGAATTGGAATGAAAATTGAACAACAACGAAAAATGAGTAAAATGACTGACCGACACAAATTTCGAAATAACTATGTAAATATCAAATTTTATTAAAATTAGTTAGGTTTTATTTAAAAATTGACTGAAAGAAAATACCTACAAAGAAATGTGTCTAAAACGATATTTATGACATTATTATAATTTCTCTGTTAAATATTTTATGGCATAAACTTAGTTTTAGTGTAATTTTAATATGTAATTACTTAAACATATTAGAAAAAAACATTTTTCTAGCTTGGTGGGGTAGAACATTGATATTTTATTTTACTTTAAATTAAACAATATATAAACAATACTTATTATTCAAGTTTTTCTGTTTTTGAAGTTTTCCAATAGGAACATTTAAATTACTACCTCAACATTTACAGCGCTACCCGAAATATAGAGAACACTTTGAAGAACTGAAGGTCTCTTTAAAATATTTTAATTAACGTTTTGTTTAATGTTATACATTATTTTTAACATTTTCAACAAAGTTCACAACATCTCGAATTTATCCGTTTCCCGCATTCCAATATTAATTTTTCAAGATATAGCCTGAAATTCGTACGCTATATAATATATGTAAGTAATTACAATTCAATAATTATTATTCTCATAATTTAATTTTTAATTTGCATTCTATTTAAAAAACGTAGAAGTATTAGATACGCTGAAATATTATTAAAACGAAAAAAGGGGTACTCCATCCCCCCGCGTCCTCCCTAAAATTAAGCACTTGTAGTATTATAAGACGACTAATAGGTTTGATGTGATGTGAACCCCTTAAATTTAAACATTAAGAGTTTTGTTCGTCGTTGTATTTACACAATTACACTTACCTATTATTATTATTAGTGGTGTAGCCAGAGATGAACCATAAATAATACTACAAATCCCCAATGAGATTTTTTTTTCATATCCTTAATGCACAAGTTTCATTTCAAATCCCACTCCGATAATACATTTTTAGTTATGCCCCGGTGTATGTTAGGTTGCCTGAAAAATAAAAACAATATTGCCTAAACAATATTTTTTAAATGATCGAAACACTTAAAAATTAAACGGTTAAACACAGATAATATTTTTATGTATGTATTTAGTGTGAACATTTTATGAATACACTATACGACAATATTATTATTATCTAACGGTAGTAATTCGCGTGAAATGTTTTTACACACTAAAATCATGAGCGTGTGGCATCATTGCAATTTTGATATTTCAGCTCAGCTGCATCATTGAGACGATTTTTTTAAATTGTACATTTATACCTGAAGTATATACAATATACCTTAGCCATTATACAAGAATCGAAGTAAACATTAACCAAAACAAAAATGGTCCAATAGGTAAAACAGGTAAAAGTGACAAAAGTGACCTTCAAGTTACAGTAAATTATTCCATTATGATAAGACTATGTAATATAAGTATCTATATAACATACTGTATCAAAAAAATTTAAATCTTAATCTTTCATTATTATCGTATATATAAAATAATATAAATTATATAAATAAATAATTTTATTTTTTAAAGTCTAATTTTAGACTTTAGTTTTTCAATGATCGGTTAGGATATCAGCTGTCGATGGATATATTGGATCTGAAAGTAATGTTAATAATTTCTTTCAATAAAACGATTCTGAGTAACGTACATGTAATAATAAAATACATATACGTACTCTGTAAAAATGTCAAGTTTCTAGATATATTATTTTTTCGGAATTACGAGGATATTTTATAACGAAATACTAAATGTCGAAAAAGTTTAAATGGTTATAAATACATTTTTAATAAACAATTTTTAATTTTTTTTAATGTGATTAATAACCAATTTACAGGTCGGGCTCGATGCCAGTATTATTTTATACGCAAAATTTCGCTTTACTGAAAAAAACGATTACAGTCTTTAAAATTAACTGATTTGAACTCTCTTCTTTTTTCTACTTATTGGGCCTCCACACCACCATTTTTTTAGTCAAACACTACTCATTATATTTCCAACAGTCCGGCACAATGCGTACTCCAATAACAATTTTGAAAACATATATAGATTTTTCATTACTTACTCGAGGGAATGATCGAGCCACATTTTTAATTTTCATATTTTATATATAATATTAAAACCATTTAAAGTTTACAAAATTGTCAACATTTTGTACATAAATATCTAATTAAATAAAAACAATTTTTAAAAAGTGCTTCGATCATTCCTTCGGAAATGTTATGGAAAATTATGAATTTTTTACAAAATTAAAATGTTGATGTACTTTTAATGCGACGTTTTGATGGAATTAAAATCGTCTATTTGAGTAAAAAATTTATATTTTTTCTTTGTTATAAAATTGATAGCTGACATGTGCATGCAGGTGCGTGTAATGGCTTCATGTATACTTTTGATACGGGTTACTAACACTAGTAACACTAATGATCACGTACGTTTCCCACAAACACAAAATCGTACTAAGAAAGTCTAATAAATTGCCTAAATAATACTCCTTAGAATCGTGTGGTGTGCAGGCCCCTTAAAAGGAACTTATAAGTACACGTAGGTAACATTTCACTTAGATATATAAAATATATTTTCCATCGTTTATAATTATTATTTATAAAGCCATTATTTTTGTCTTTATTTTTACAACATTTTACAGCTGAAAAGTGAAAACATATTTAAGAGGACGCTCTTACATCCGGTTTTTAAGGATACTGTATTTGCAATTCTTATGAAAATTCAAGAAAATTGAAAATCCAGTTATTTATAAATATTTTGATATATTTTAAAAGTAATTTAAAAATAATCCTGTGCCAATACCACTTTTTATTGTTCTGTAATCACGATATTGTTAAAAAAAATATGTTTCTATAGATTAGAAATAAATGATTCTAGATTGATTTTAGAACCATAATACTCATTATCAAAATGAAATAAAATATTTACAAGTCAATCTTGGAGTTGTTTTTTCATTATTCCAAATACGACGTGAAATATAATATTACTTACAATTGAACAAGCATTTTAAGCATATTTCGACAACTGTAACTCTTTTGAAAATCAGCTTTTCAAAAAAATCATCCGAGGTGTTCTCCAAAATGTTGTTTTACCTATTTAATTTTGATAAAGAGTGATTAGGCTCTAAATTCACTTAGATGAAAATTATTTGCAATGTAAGTGAGGGTGTTTTATAGTACCAAAAATCATATGTGTAGGACCTCTTATACTCGTAAGATCACAAAATGAGCTAACATACTACCCATAAAATTTTTTTCCTCTTTCAAATAAAAAATAAATTAAAAATATGTTCTTATATTTCGTATTTCTCAATACATAAATTCTACAACGTGCTATAACTTTAAGAGGATGCCACGACAATTTTCCATGAAAAATTTGCATTAGCATTTTTATTTTTATCAACTTATAAACATGTTAGAAATACGAAAAAAAAAAAAAAAAATTATAACTAACATTACCTAGAGTCAATTTTTGAGAAATGCATTTTTACACGTTTCATGAGCTGTTAAAATATCGATTTTTTAATTTTTTAATAGCCTATAAAAAGTATAAAAGTGCATATATCAGAAATCTGCTTCATCAGTCTCTAGACAATTTTGTTCTTTATATTTTATTTCTTATTTCATTTTTGTACAATATTCTAAAGTTGATAAAAATGAAAAATGCTTAAACATGGTTTTAATAAATATCGTGATTACACAACAATTAAAAATGGTACACATGTCTATTTTTAAATATTATTAAATAAATTAAATTTGTTTGATTTTTATTTTCCTTAAGATTTAATAAAAATTGTGTAGCGTTCCCTTAATTTTATGAGAATTATATGGCTACCAATATAATATGTGATTTAAATTGCCTATGTTATGTTTCTTGAGGGGTCACAACACCAATGAAAAATCGACCTAAACGTGACAAAACTATTTGATTTTGAAAAGCCGGATTTAAATTCTGAAAACTATTTTGAATTTATTAGTTTTTCTTCTAGGGATCGATTGGAGCGTTTATTTTTATTTAATTTTTTAGCCATGTTATTTATCATAAAAATCGCAATTTTTAAACATTGATTATATTTTAATCTGTAATAATAAAGAAAAATGCCTTGATCGATCTCTAAAAGACAAGCCGATACATTCAAATTTGTTAACAGATTGTAAATCCGATTTTTCGAAATTCCACAATTTTATCACGCTTATTGGTCTTTTAGGCGGAAATTTCGTGATTTCATAATAATAAAAAATTATATGGGGCTATTTTTAGATTATTTTTAAAATCTAATTAAATATTTCTAAATTGTTAGATTTTTAGTTTTCATTATATTTCTTAAAAGTTGCCTATACAGAACTCCTTAAGAATCGCAGGTGTTGCAGCCCTTTAAGGAGGTTGGAGTCGGTCATTTTCTAAGGAGTATTATATAGGCAATTTATCGTACATGATAAAATTTTAAATTCAGAATTTAATGCAGTTAGAGAGGTCATTTAAGTTAATGAAGTTAATAATAAATTAATAAATAAACTCCTTGGGCTTGTATCTATATCCGTCTAGGTTAAATATAAATTGCAAGTGTGAAAATAATGAAAATAAGATCGTATACCATATCATTTGTTGAACAGACACAGAGAGTTGCTTTCGCTGTGACAAAATAGTGAGATTTTGGCTGGTCAAATTTTAATTCTTTAAAAAGCATAAGATTTTTTGACATATTTTCTAGATTTTAATCGAGGCATTTTTCAAAATATGAATTTCCGCTTTAGATATACACAAGTGAAAAATTTTTAAACTATGGGAATTTTGTTTAATCATATCGAGGTCGAAAATTCATATTTCGAAAAACGCCTCAATTAAAACCTAGAAAATATATCAAACAATAGTATGTTTTTTATAGAATTAAAATCAGATAGGTCAATGTCGCGCAATTTTATCACAGCCAAAGGTCTAAAAACGATATTTTTTTTTACCTACTCGAACCACCTTAATAAGTAGTTCACACCGGGCTCCTTAAAACCTAAAATTACCTCTTTTATGATTCCTCAAAATATAGAATTTTTATAAAAAGCCTAAAATGAAGGGGGAAGGAAATAATTATTGAAAATGTTATAATTATTAATATAGTACTAAATTACATATTTTGTGTCCATTTCAAGGTCTTAGAAACATTAGTTTTAGAATTACAAATAAATAACAAAAATCGATTTAGACGGAATTATTTTGTTTTTACTATTTTCACGTAATTTGTTGGTAGTTTTATATTTTTCAACATAAGTTTATATAATTTATATCAACGTTGTGTCTGTCCATCCGTTTTCTCTATCGATTCGTTGTCATAGTTATTAGTACATAAATCGTTTCTACACCTAGGGAAATTTTTGATTTTAAAATTACTTGTTATAATACATTTTAATATTAAATGTAGAGGTATAGTGGTGACGTACTATTCATGTTATACATCTTGTGATTCAGCGACTGAATTTTATTATTTATAAAAAACAAATTGTTTTAAGAAATGTTATGGAATTAGTTTATTGTTTTTACATAACAAATGAACTAAAAAATATGATGTATATAAATTGTGATTTCAGCTTTATTAACTTGTTTCCTAACGCGTTTGTGAAAAATATGAAAAATGACCTTATCAATGTACCATTTTATTTAAATTTCCTATCGGAAAACGGGTACACATATTATATAACCGCGATTGGATCAAGTCTTCTGATTAAAAAGTTGTAACCAGAAAAAAAAGGAACGTCATTGTAAAAATCACTATAGTTTCTTTGCCTCCGCACAAAATCTAAAAAATGTTTAATAACACAATTCCATCTATATATTTAATTATAATAAACAATATTATGTACATAAAAATTTTTAGAAAACAATTCAGACTGATAGCGAAAAACACATTGTGTCGCAAGGCCATAACGGCTCTTATATGATTTCATGTCATATAGGTCCTATATATACGTATATATTTTATTAATATTATTATTCATTATTTTTTTAACAGTAGTTTAAATAAATAAATAAATTCACGAAAACGGGTTTTCTGCAAAAAAGTGTTACTACATTTTTTTACTGGAAAATTTAAATATTAGAATTTTTATACAAATATAGATAACATCATAACAGTTTGACTATTTAGAATTAAAATTTAGGTTCTCCTTGTTCAATAAATATATATCTTTAATTCTCGGTGTTCTTTTTTTGAACAACTTATAGTTCGATACTTTAAAATAACTTTAAAACAAATTAGTGCATACATTCATCATATATTTTTGAAATTATAATTTATTGATCTAATAATTAATTAATGTTATTTCTACACTAGAAAATGATTCATTAAAAATAGCTAGGTAACGTTTTTTCTGTTTCAATTGGAGGTGAATATTTTATAATAGTTTAGAGTTTTTAGATACTTTTGTTAACATGTTTTTTCAATAATTTAAATTTCTCATACTATATAGCTTTCTTAAAATGTATTTTACAATTAAAATTGTATTTGAATTTTTCATCATATATTTACTACATAATTACACTTGTCAAATAGTTTATATTCGACCGAATTCTATATTCAGGAATATAATTATTTTAGTTTTAAAATAAATAATGTGTACTTTCTTGAATGTTAGACCACATATTATAATATAATAACTAATATTTTTATATTTTTATTGTTCAGTGTACCAGAAAATTTGTGAATAGTTCAAAATTAAAACTCCATTTTCTACAATTATATTAATGAGCTTTAAATTTATTTTCGCTGTACCTACAATTTTTATTGTTATCAAAATCTGCAATAAGTACAGTAAATAATTATTAGTAGCTAATAGTTTATCCTGAAGTAAAAACAATATTGACATTCTTCTGTTTACTATTTTACATTATTAAATATTTATTTAAATAATGACGGGGCAATAAGCGTCTAATTGAAAGTTTTTCGGGATAATGGGACGCGATGCTAAAAAATGGGACTTATGGTTTCTCTACCTTAAGGTATCTATGTAGCCAATGCAAGCGTCCATGTAATTTGTAATAAATGTCAGGAATTAAAGTATATCAAAACCATCTTAACAGTGTTTGTTAAAAATCGACAAAAATATGTCTCGCTAGAGGGACAATCCATAAAATTTAATGTCGGCCGCTATATACAAACTGCAGTAAGTTTGGCGCCACTGGCTATACAATATGGTATTGACGTAGTGTACATATCAATACCAGTATAGGACTGACATCACAAGGCACATAACCAATAAAAAAATATACCCATCGTAAATGCATAATATTCAAAAAAGATAATTTTAAATACCATTAGAAACTGGATTGTTTACTTACTTTGATCACTCAGGCGGTTGGTAACATTAAACGCGTTTAATATTTTGTTAGAACATCACGTCTTAAGACTCAAAATTTTAACTCAAAAATCGATTAAAACCTTAAATTTGGATTAAATTTGAACGATCGCGTCGTGGGGAGAGGTGGACAGTTATAGTTAATATAAACTACTATAGATAGTATAAACTTTCATATTAAAATGATATTTTTCGATCGTTAAAAAAAAGAAGTGCAAGTTTTGTCTGAAATATGTAAAAAAAAAAAAAAATTATATGAATATCAGTACCAAAACCACTAAAATCTAATTAATAATATAGATTAAAATTTTAATAAAAACTCATTTTAAATTTAAATAAGAAATTGCAAGTTTTTAGTTTCGAATGAAATTTGAAATATATATTTAAAAAAAAAAAATGTAAAATTTGAGTAGAATTTTCAATAAATAATTATTAACATATATTTAAATATGAGAAAAGGGCTCACAACTAACTGAAAGCATGGTCCGCGATCGCGGGCTAGTGGTCCGGGCCAGTTCAACCCTGATCAATACTGTAGAGTAGGTATTGAATAAGGGTGATTTTCATTTTTAATATTATCTAGTGGTGTCCCACCATGATAATCAAAGCATTTATTCTATAAACCTCGATATACATATAAAGTACTTTTATGGTAAAATAGGAAATAAAATAAAATGAATTAAGGCATTGTTGTTGACGGCAACAAACCTATGTGAAAAAAGTGAAATGTTCGGGAAACATTAAAAACTATTAAAAAAAAATAACCCTTTGAATATATTATTTAGGAAAAATATACTATTATTGGTGTTTTACATAGTGAAGAGTCCTTAATTATTATTTTTATATTGGTACTAATTACTTTATAATTATTTGAAATTGAAATTAGTTTTTGCTCTTAGGAGTTTTAAAAATAAAATATTTTTTCTAAATAATGCACATAGGAGAATTTTTCCTTAGTTAACAATTTTAAATATTATACTATAAAATAATAAATAGATACATAATAATTAAAAATTATAGAATTAATATTAAAATCTAGTTTTTGTTTAAATACACATATTAGTTCAGAGATGAAATTTCTTATCAAAACAATAATGCCATTTATACTAAATATATATTACAAAATATTAAACATGCTTAATTATTCAGTTTAATAATTAATATTAATATTATTAAATATAACATTTTATTATTTATAAATCAAAACATCTTGTTTTAAATTAAAAATTTTTCTGAATTCAAGGGTACCAAAATATTAAAATCAAAAATTTGACACATATAGGAAGTTTGTTATCACAACGACGAAACGTGAAACTAGCAGGAGAGGCAAGGAGAAAAACAAGGGTTTTGCCTATTTCTGGAAATTAGTCGGCAAAACGAATCATATCGGAAAACAGAAAAAAGTTGCTGACTTCTTTTTTTTTTTACTTATTACAAAAAAGTTCAATCAGTTGGCCAAATTAAGCACATTGCCCCCCCCCCCTTAAAAAAATTACTTCGATACGCCCCTGGCCATATACCCCGCTGCACTACATTCCTAAATATAACAGTCTCACGAATAGTGTTAGTAAGTATACAAGCACATTAGGTACCAATATTAAGAAGATGTCAGCGTGGCCATTTTTAAAGGGTTCTGTATTGGAAATTTAAAAAAAATTAAAATCTAACTTATAATATTATATTAAGATATTTGTAAATAACGGGATTTTCATTTTTCTTAAAGTTTCATAAAAATCGCCTACATACCGATACGGTATTATTTTAATTATATTTCTGTAATCACTTGTTCCGTTTGAAGAAATAGAGAGCTTTTGAGCTTTTGGCAATCCAAATATTTTACATGCTATACAAAATACTTTATCTAGAGAAGGTGAATATGAAAGCCATGAACGTTTAACAATTTCCCCATCTGGTTGTGTTTTAAAATAATAATTTTCATGAAAACAACGTACACCACCATGTGCGTCAATTGGTTTTGGAAATTTCCAATGCCGTTTCTTTAGTACGTAGCTCAGATCGGTGCTGCTCACCTGTAAATTGTCTTGCCGAGTCTAGGCACACCAAGTTGCGCCGCCACGAGCTCAGTTATTGTTGTGTAAATTGTTCGTCGGCCGACGGAAACAGACCGTGCCCGTCCGTACCGAACTGGCCACAAACAATCCTTACAGCACAAAATAAGAAATCTTATTCTGTACTTATAGAACCACCCGATCCCAAGACGCATACAGTGTACCGAGTTAATATTATTTAGATAAAAACAGGTAAGTAGATAGATAGCTATATATAATAAGTAGGTATACTTACATTCATCTGCGTTTTTACATGAAAATATTTTCTGATTTTTTCATTTTTAACAATAGCAGCATCCGTCCGTTTTCTTTTTTTTACACGATTTTATGTGTAATCCATAATTATGTCGATTCAAAGAATTTAGATTTTTGCCACAATCACAAACATTTGAATAGTAAAAATATAATTTTTACAAAAATCAAAAATACGAAATACAAAAGTAATCACTACGATAGCCTGTAAACTGTTCGATATTACACGGTGTTCTTTGTTAACGTTTCAAAGTGCAAGTTTGCATGGCCCGACGAGATAAAGCCATAACAACCAAAATGTTCGGTTTTCAGTGAAAATCAATAGATACCCGTGTCGTTAATAAACGAATATCGGTTACCTAAATGGAACTTATATATAATCGATATTCCGATAACCGATAGCATATTCAATGCTATTATTTACATTCTTTATTCCATAGTCCTATATGAACTCTGAGATATCACATTTAATAATTGTATTATTTTTTTACTAATATAATATTAGTAAAATTAAAATTATTTTTTCAGTTCATACATCCACCCACCAATCCTCCTCTTTTGGACATGAAGCATTTGCTTCAAATTGTACTCTATCCCGCCGCCACTGCCGACCCCTTAACAATCGAGTGTACCACGTGATACCCGTATTTGCTGTCTCCGACTCTCCGTCTAACCAACTGATAATATATGAAATTTACGTTCAGTATTTGTACCACAACTTTGTAGTTTTTAACATTAGAGTAAATTAACTTATTACCAAATGTATAGACGAGATTATTATCTATGCCGCAGCGTGGTCTTTTTATTCCAAAATTTTAAATATTTAAAATAGTTACATCTCACATAATTTTCTATAAGGATGACGCAGCTATAATTAATGTAGTACAGTGAAACCTTTATTAATGGACACCTCTCAATAGTGGACCCTTCCCAATAGTGGACACTTCTAAATTCCCAGGCAAAAATGTATGCACATTGCACATAATAGGAGTTATAACCTCTTAATAGTGGACACTCCTAATAGTGGACGTGGACACTAAAAACTGGTACCAAAATTAAAAATTACCTCTCATAAATGGACACAATACATGAACATATCGAAAACGTTAAGTAATAAAAATACTATATTTATCTGTTATACATTTCGTCCATACGATTACTTCGTCATATTTTATCTAGAGTTGATTAGAATGTAGAAAACAAATCTATAAACGTTTTAGATGCAATTTTTTGGATAAAGTCCGCATTAAAGAATATAAAACCAGAGACAGTCAAAAATTGTTATAAAAAGTTGGGATTTTTTTCGTCCGATACAGCGGAATATGTAATGGAACATGACAATGTTGCAAATTTGAACATATTCTCAGAACTTGTACCGAGTACTGTGGAAATTGAGGACTATATTTCTATAGATAAAAATATCCTTACGGAAGACAATACATTAATAATATCAGATACAGTCAATTGTACCTAATCTAGATAATTTGAGAGAAAAAGAAACCGAACAACCCGAAGAACGAGAAGAAGAATACGAGTCGATATACAATCCAACGTTTGAAGAAGTTTGGAAAACAATAAATAATTTAAAAACATATTTTAAAAATAAAGGAGATGAGATTAAATAGATCAGAAAAAATGTACACAAAAAAAGATTACCGATTTTTTTTTTTAATTGTACTTAATCATAAAACATTTTTATACCCATTTTTTAATATTTAGATACATATAAAATAATAAATAATAAATTAATATAATACATATAAATATTTAATAATATATAACATTTAATACATATAAATGATGAATTAATATTCCAATGTTATATGTTCACGTATAATTCTCATTAGCACAATACAATTCTCTATAGCAGCGTTTCCCTATAATGGACATTTAGTAATTCCCCATGGCTGTCCACTATATAGAGGTTTCACTGTGTATATGCAATTCGTGCAGTACCTACCGCAACGTCTGATCGATATTATCTATCAATAATATTGTTTATATACTACCGATATTTGATTGTATACAGTGGTTAAAGTGGAATATATTTGCAAGGGGGACTATAGCTAATGCAAAAAAAAGGCGTCCCCTGAACCAGTACCGTAATATTTTTAAAATATTTATATAAATTTAACTTTTAATCCATGTTATTATTGACCTAATTTGTAAAAGCTTATCACGGACGTATATATATATGTATATACCTATTATTATGTTTAATGTACATACTCTGTGGTTATAACTTTAAAATACCCATCTATAATAGAGATCTTGCATACAATTTATAACTAAATACCATTTTTTAAACTTTTTTTTTATTTAATTTTTGAATATTATGTACAAAAGGACAAATTCAGTCTCAACTTTTAATTAAACATTTAGAAATATAAAGTGGACGCCAAACTTAAGCTAAGCAAAGAAAGGGGACGCCGTGCCCCTCCGTCCCCCCTCACTTTAACCACTGATTGTATACCTACTTAATAAATGTACGGTAGGTACCCACACATACGTATTGCCCCGTTTATCTGTGAAACGTTTGCGACTTGCGGCAATTCTTCAGATTTCAATAGCGTGCCTAAAAAACATATTGTGTTTTATATTTTGTCTGCAGGTAGACAAACGTCCTCTGTATTGGGTATACTATATACACATTACACATAGGTATACCTAATATAAATGCGAGGATTAAAGATCGTAGATTCTATTATAAATCAATTCACTGTGGAAAAAAAAAATAAAAACGAAATATAACATTTTTTACTTAAAATTTAAAACAAATAAACAATAATGCCCATTTAGGCATATAAAATACATGCTTATTGTATAGTTATTTAACATTAATTATTGTCATCCAATACCCACTATATAATATGACATAATGAATTGATTAAAAATGTATAACAACTACCTCCTATATATTATATATATTATTAATATATTATTTCAATGAGTTGTGCATAATATAATAAAATTGTGTAAGTAAGTATAATTGGAGACGTTTATTGCACCACGACGGTGTACAGTGTTACACGTGCATATCCGTACATTTTTGTTTTTGTTTTTATTTTTTTTTTTTTTGTATTTGACCCAAATATTTTATTTAAAAACCACGTATACTGCAATTTATGCGGAAACAAATATATAGAACATTATAAACGACGTAAGCTTATATATAAGTATAAAGGATAAAACATGAAAATATGATATTTTGTATTTTTCATTCACTCGCCTATATAATTACGAATAATGGTTAGGTTTGATTGGCATATCCAAGTAAGTAATGAGAATATCTATATAGTATGTGTATATAATTTTCTTTCGATGGGTAATATGTTCGATTCTAATAACGCCAAATGATTAAATTATCGTATAAACGTATAATGTTCACAATTTACGGTCGAACGGTGTATTTTGCTCGTGCGATATCATTTGAATTAGATACATTGGAATAAATTATAAGCGTACATCCTGGCTTATTGCGGCAGCGAGAACACAACAGCAATATTGCACGCATGTATACTGCAATTATCTCGGCCATCATATTATTTAAGACACGGAACAGTGGTCGGAAGGTTATTTCTTATTTGCCCATATTATGTACATAAAGAGGTATAATATCATATAAAGGTAGAAGTATATACACATCGCTCCTTGTAATTAATTTCAAAAAAAAAAAAAAAAAACATGTATAATAACACGATACTGTATATTTATTTAGTTCCGACCTGATCTTTTCCGTGCAGCAGTACCGCGGTATAGTATGCCATTAGTAGGTATATACCAAGTACCTACCAACTATACCTATTATATATACGCGTATCGAAAAAAATATACATGTATTAATAAATATCGGGCATATAAATATGTGTATATATGGGTATACTCGGGCAGTCGGGCGAATTAAAATTAATCGAAAATACATCACGCGTTTACCGTTATATTTTATAATATCGAAAAATCGAAATGCATGTACACGCGTAGCGAATAAAACCGTAAAATATAGACGTCTAAATAGAAATTATAATGGGCGCAGGGGCGTACCCAGAGGGGCCGGGGGCTAAGGGGCCGAAGCCCTCCACATTGCCGCAGTATAATTCTACTTTTCTTATGTTTCGTATTTCTTTCTTTGGACTTTTTACAGGCCTTTCAGGCCCATTGCCGCAACAACTACTTGTCCCCACTCTCCTCTAGCTTTTGCCGTTTCTCCCGCATTTCTTACTCCCAACATCTTCAAGTCTTCTTTTATTCTATCCGTCCATCTTTGTCCGGGTGTTCCTCTGGACATCTTTGTATTTGGTTTCCGAGTAGTTATTCGTCCAATTAGTCCTTTTGATCTCCATACATGTCCGGCCCAACCTATTCGCATGCTTTTCAAGGTCCCAACAATGCTAGGTTCATTTATATAGTTCTTCTAAGTTTTTATTGCTTCGTATTTCATATATTATTCTCCTTCATTGTTTCTCTCTGGGCCAAATATCTTCCTCAATATCTTTCTCTCAAATACTTCTAACTTTTTTTCATCGGCTTTTGTTGTCGCCCAGGTACTGATTGCGTATAGAGCTACTGGTTTAACTAGAACTTTATATAAGATTACTTTGGATTTTCTCGATAATAGCTTTGACTTGAACAATGGTATCAGTCCATAGTAACACCTGTTTGCTGCGATGAGCCGTCTTTTAACTTCCTCGTGGCTATTCGCGTCTTCGTTGATATCTGCACCTAAATATTTAAAATTTCTCACCCTTTCAAAGGTGTGATCATTTACTTTTAAGGTATTATATTATTATATACATATTTATATAATACATATTATTATTATTACCTATTATATGTGTATTGGCTGTATTTATTTATTTTAAGTACGTCATAAAATCCCAGAAAATAATTAACTATACATAGGCGGAAATCCATGTAAAAAATTTTTTTTTTTTGAGGGGGGGCTGATAATTTGTACGATTAAAAGAGCCGTCCCCTACCCCACACCCCTCCACCCAAATTATATTTAAACTATTTATAAATTAGCCTTTAATTTGTTTGCAAATTTACTTACATCAAATCTCATTCATGTTCAAATCTATTAATATTTTATTTTATTAGTTTTAATTAAATTATTAAAATAGGTACCACGTAGGTACCAGGTACCTACATACAAATAAAATGCAATTACTTTTATTTGAATATTACATAATAGGTAGTGCTTATAATTATTATTTTTATATAAAGACTTATTTAAATTAAATAATGTAGTAATAGTACAATTTGGTTTTCAGTATATTTAGTGCTTGAAAAATAAAAAAAGAACATAAAATATAATAATATATTAAACCTAAAATGTTGATATGATCACAAATTAAAGAACATAAATATAAAATCGATTGTAGAATGAGGTAGGTACCTATGAATAGTTGTTCTGAGAACAATTAATATAATATATACCGCAAACAGATGTAAGTAATCGTGTCTGTGGTCCGTACTGTGACCACCGTAATCACTAAATCAAATACAAACATGAAATAATACACATTTTATATTTCTTAGGTAGGTATAGGTACCTAATTTATAATTTAAATCTAATTTGATTATCTATATATTAAAAAATTTAATGGACATTGGATAAGAAGTATATAGAAAAGTATAATTTTCAAAACGTTATATTGCCATATAAAATATCAAAAAAAAATTGGGGGGGCTACCGGAGTTTTTTTGAAGGGCTAAGCCACCCCTAAGCCCTTCCCCATTTACGCCTATGAAACTATACCTAACTAAAAATCGAAAACTTTTCGTAATCTCTGTTATACTATTATCACTAGTGTTCTATGTTATCGCCAATGAGATATTCTGTGATGTTATCATATTGATATAGGTAAATAGATACTGTTATCAATGCACTTATCATTGAATGAATATTGTTTTTTTACATTTTCAGATTTTGAAAAGTGTTATGTTACATACTATTTACATTTCAATATTGTTGTTTTGTCTATAAGGTACTTGAATTTTGAATCTATAGAACTAGAACTGCAGAACTCTAGAACTGCAATAAACAAAATGTTATCAAATGTGAAACACGTTATTCTAGTGATGTCCGGCAAAGGAGGAGTCGGAAAATCGACAGTGAGCACACAACTAGCATTAGGACTAGTTGCTAAAGGATACCGGGTAAGATATTAATGCTATGTATTTTGATGTAGTAGACTGATAGTGTCTCGTTAAGTTAATTAATTTAAGAGACCCTCTCAGGAAAGTATGAATTGTGGTTCAATTGGAATTCTAAAGAAAATGTAAAAAATCATTCTAGCAACAACATACTATCATTAAAATGTTGCAGTCCTAGGTTATCCTGTGCCCATCAATGCCTTTGTGCTAAATACAGCTTTATGGTTGCTCAGGATTCTCAGTATACACAAAGTTCCAGCTATCCTCTTGTATTCCTTTTTTGACATTTCTATTAGTCCTTAAGAAATGTATGTATTGGAAACTATATTATCCTATTCTAATTTTTAATAGATAATTTATAAAATATTATGCAAGGTTAAATCTTGATCCAATACCATTTTAGATAACAGTATGTATAATACATTTTTAAATATTTTAGGTTGGGATATTAGATGTAGATTTATGTGGCCCATCCGTGCCGTATTTATTAAAATTAGAAAATCACGAGGTACATCAGTGTGAAGCTGGTTGGGTACCAGTTTACACAGATGAATCAAAATCATTAGGCGTGCTTTCAATTGGATTTCTGACCAAGTCCAGAAATGATAGTGTAGTGTGGAGAGGACCAAAAAAAACAGGTTTGTTAATTAAAATGTTATACTTATTTATTACATGTAGGTATGTTTTAATAATGTTTACGTATATATGTCATTAATAGCGTTTATAAAACAATTGCTTTCTGACGTTTTTTGGGAGGATGTGGATTATTTAATCGTAGATACACCACCAGGCACATCTGATGAACATATTACAGTTATGGAAAATATTAAGTAAGTAATGAAATGTATTTATTATTTACTAATAAATTATGAACATACTTACAATATTCTTCTATATATTTTTTTAATTCAATAATTTTAGGGATGCTCCATGTGATGGTGCAATACTTGTGACGACTCCTCAACAAATAGCTTTAGATGATGTCAGAAAAGAGTTGTCATTTTGTCGTAAGACTGGTATTCCGATACTAGGAATTGTTGAAAATATGAGTGGTTTTGTTTGTCCTAACTGTTCAGTAAGTAAATAATATATGGTCTGAATCTTTTTAAATTGTCTAGTAACAAAATTAACTTGCCCTCTCCAAATTTAAGCTTTTTTATTACCCATTGGCAGATCTATGGAGGATCTTTGGAGGCCAAAATTTTTCACGAAACAGGTAGTTCTGTAAACACATTATTAAGGATGTGGTTACAGGCCTTAAAATAAAATATTATTTGAATTTTCATTATCATGATAGATATATAAGAAATTTTTTGACATTTTAGATTCTGAGTAAATTGAGATATGTATTGGTTTTACCATTGATTATATTATAAAATAATTAATGGTTTTACTAATGACCTATTTTTTTCTTCGTGTCTGTATACAAAACTTTAGTTAAAGAAGTGATTAAAATGTTTCATATATGACTAAAATGATTTGTACTACATTTAACTGTGTTTTTACCTCATTTTACTAGCGTATGTTTGGAAGTGGGTTCGTGCTTAATATTTACATTGATACCTGACAGTTATTATTGATCTTAAGATGATGTCCACACCCCATTTTAAAGGGTTTTTGTATAGTCATTTTTTTTTAGATATTTTAAGAAAAATATAAATCGAACTAACAATGAATATTTTAATATAATTTAAAAATAATCCTGTCATTACTATTTTTACGAAATTTAATTAAAAATACATTTACGCAAAACAAATAAAATGGCTTTTTAAAATCATCTTAAAGTTATAACACCTATTATAAAATTTGTAGATGACAACATTTCAGAGATAATCTCATTAGGGTTTTAAAATTTTTGTAAATATTAAGCTGATTATCAAAGGTACAAAATACTATTTTTTCCCCCATATATATTATTTGAAAAAACACTAATGAGGTTATCTCCAAAATGTTGTTTTCTATCAATTTTATAATAAGTGTTTTAACTCTAAAATTATTTTAAAATGCCATTTCATTTGTTTTGCGTTAACATGTTTATACCGTTGAAAATCTTCAGTGTGATATCCTCTTAACTTTTTAAAGTATAAGGAAAAACTGTGTGTTAATTAAATTATGTGAAAATGGGAAAAATACATGTTCATATTTTAGAACTAATTACAGTTTTTTCCTCTTAATTTTGAATAAATAACTTGTAGATAATTTGATAGAAAAAACTATCATGAACTACAATAAAAGTTTAAATTTCAGGTTTTAAGACCTGAAAATTTACAAAGTTAATCATAACTAAATTAAAGATGTGTAAATTAAAAACAAATGTAATTAAATTTAAAATATCTTTAAAATCAATATTTTTTAAATTTTTTTTGTATAACTATTTGCAGATTGTCAGTAAATTATTTTATTTCTATGTAAAATGGATACTCATATTCAATTTTGGTTATAATATTTACTACATTTATATGCAGTTGTTAATGCGCATTATATATTTAATTTGATTCTTCAAATCGAATTAACTCTTACTCCTGGATTAAAAATTCCATGTAAACGATTTAATGAGGATTAATTTTTTAGCAGGAATTTTGGTGTAAGAAAGCATTTTAAAATAGGATATGATAATATGGTCTTGACAATTTTATTTTTCTAATTTAGTAGTAGATAAACATCTATTACTAAATACTATGATGTATATTAAATATTAATATAAATATTAAATACTAATAATATCTAAATTGATTAGATTAATATTAGTACTTTATTTTGAACTATTTCTGTGTGTTTAATTATTATTAAAGATACAATTAAATTATATTTGTGAATTTAATTCTTTTGAATTTATAAAAATAATAATATTTTGTAATAGGTATTAAGTTAAAATAAATTAGGAAAGTCCACTCTGCGAGCGTGCTAAATTCCCAGGTTCTAAACAAAAATATTAATCTCCTAGTAACCAAATTAACAATCGTAACTATGTACTAATAACTTTGGACGGACAAAACGGGGATATAAGGTATCTAAACCTATGTTTAGAAACCTAAAATCCACTTATAAATTGATTAATTGACATATAATTGTCAATTATTTTAAGTGAAAATATATAAATAAAAATACAATTAAATTAAATTGATAAACACTACTGGATGTTAATATTATAAAAATAAAAAATAATATTATTATTTTATCTAACCTTCCTAATTATATTTTGGTAATAATTGTTTTAAAAAATATTTTTGCTCTAATTATAAGTAATTTGTCAAAAAATATTGTTTAAAAAAAAATACTGTACTACAAATATATATTATAATATTAGTAAATTCATATATTTGTAGCACATAGGTACAAAATATTTTCATTTAGTTTTAAATAATCTTTATCATCAAATTTTAAAGTCGTGGACTTACAAACATAACATTAACAATAAACTTGCAAAATAAAAGTTACATTTATATTATAAATATATACTATTTTCATTTTATTTTACAGGAGTGTACAAATTTGTTTTCATCTAACGGCGGGAAATCATTAGCTGAATATTTCCAAGTTCCCTTTTTAGGAACTGTGCCAATTGATCCAAAAGTATCATCAGAAACATCAAAATATATCGGATTAACTTATCCCGAATCGCCAGTAGCAATATCATTTAATTCAATTGTCAGCCGTATAATAAATCCAAATTGATTAACCTAAAATGTTTCAAATGATTACAATAAGACAATGTTTGTTAATTTAATTAATGTATTTATACTATAATATATTTTATCTTTCTTACTTGTTATAAATTGTTTAATTACTCTATGGGAACTTTTTTCCCAGACTGTTCTACTTCTTTATTGGTCTCATCAAGTTCGATTAATGGTTCCACATTTCCAAGTGGTGATTTACTTGTAAATAAAATCGGTATATGTGGTAGTCTTGGATTTCCATCCTTTTCCAAGAACCTTATCTACAATATTATGTAAATATAAATGCAAATTTGATACTGGTTTGTTAACACCTCATCACACAATAAAATAAGTAAAAACAAAAACTTATACAGTATAATAAGAATAATATACAGATACAACAACACATATGCATTTATTAATTTGATAGATATACTCGTATGTTTATAAAACTTTATGATTATGATTTTAAACACAATATATTAGTTATAACTTATAAGACATATTATAGTGTCATACTAGCATAGTAATTGGTGCTCATGAAAACGATATATTTTAGAACACATAGCCGAGTTTTGGCTTCTGTCAAAATTCATTACTCTTATTTATATATTAATTTCGTAAGCAAATTATTACAGTAGCTAAATATGATATCGATGTAACTTATAAGGTACCTACTTGTATTGTTTTTAAGATCTCAAAATCAAATATACATATGTAAGTATTAATAATTAATGCATATTATTTATATAAATTATCCACAAGCACTCAAATTATAAACATATTAGGTATGTTAGTATGTTACACATATTATATATATATATACAAGTTACTATCATACTCTGTTTTATAAACATTTTTAATGGATATTCAATAGGTACTTAATACTATCAAGTGATGGGGCGATAACAACCTAGTATTGAAAATTTTAATGTAAATTTGGACTTTTCTGAAAATGACATACCCAAGATAATAAAGAGTTTTTACTGGATGTACCGGTCGCAGCAACACCGAGTATCGTACCGTCTTCTTGTTCGTGGACAGTTCTCTTTTTAATAAGTTTATTTGAATTTTCTTTAGGAGGTCCATCAAAAAAAGGCACGTGAAAACTACTAATATCTTAAAAATAACCGAATAATATTAATTATTATAACATGAGTTTTTAATGGTAATAAATAAATAATTATATATGCTACCATCTTCATCTATTTCTTGATCTAATTTTGGAGTAGCCTCAGTTCTTAGAATAAAATAAATAATACTTTGTTTTCGTAGCCATATTCTAAATCCTCCTTCAATGTATATAGGAATATTATCCGGATGATTTGCAATTAAAGTCTTTTGATCAGGACTTTGACCACTGACTATCCACGTATCTTCTGTACTTTCTTCCAAGTCCTTGGTCTTGTATACCTTGACTTCAGATTCAACGTCTATACTGCTGATCCTTTTAATAGCTAATAATGCTAGTTCGTAAGGATCATTTGGTGCGGGTTTAGGTATAGGCCATGGAGATGAATTATTAAATTTAGGCATCCAGTACATCATTCGCCAATAACGTCGTACAGGAATACCACGAGTACCAAACCGTTTAACAAGCATGTCTTCTACTTCCCAATCGGGTATAACTCCTGAAAAAAACATTTTAATCAAATTTGATTATGTGACATTTATGTTATAAAATACACGTTTACCATTGTCTTCCATTTTTTGCAATAAATCGACAATACACTGTTGGTGTTTTGGATAATGCATATACTCTGATTGTAAATAATTTTGAGGGACGAATTTTCCGGGTGGCAACACTTGGATTAAACTTTTGTACGTTTCTAGGTCTTCGTTTACACCAAATTCGTCCAAGTGTTTGATCGCAGTGTTGATGAACTCTACATGACCAGACCTATATTTTTCCATCTTGTACATTCTCAACATATCTAAATACGTCTTCTTGTTCTTCTCTTCTACATTGTTGAAATTGTCAATGCTTAGGACTTCTGTTTTGCGAGATTTGTCGAAACATGATTTTGCACTTTGAAAACCTCGTTGAACAGATTTCACGGGTTGTCTGTTTACATTAATCAGTCTTTGAACTAAAATCATGTACCTGCACGTCCTCAGTACATTGTTCATTTTGTCCTTTACGTTACCTATTCAAATAATTTAAGATATTATTTCCATAATAAAATTTGAAATGGTTAATTCTTACGATTTTCACCATCATAACCGGCAGGTTATCATTATTTATATTATCAATTATTAGTCGACGGTTATCTCTCGGTACAGGTTGGACAACAAACCATTGAGATGAAAAAAAGTTATTGTATGTATCAAGTGGTATTCACTAGAGGTCTGCACGGGCCGGGATTTTCTAGCCCGGCCCGGCCCGGACAGTTTTGTTTAGCGATCCGGCCCGGTAATAAAATATTTTTCTAGGCCCAGCCCGGCCCTGCAATAAAATATTTTTCTAGGCACGGCATGGCAATATATTATTTTCTAGGCTCGGTAATAAAAACTTTATGAAACAATAAAATAAAAACAGAAAGTAAAAGTTTTTACACAAAAAATAAATAGAATCCTCTTAATATTATAAAATTAAAATTTTAGATTCTGAGCGTAGCGAGGAAGCTTATGGTTTTACAATGATGTTTATTTTTTTTTTTTTTTTTTCTGTAAACACTTTTTCTACCCTAAAGAGTGCTCCGATCTTTACACTCATACCCGGTTTCCGGTAGCAAATTGCATCTAGTTGGTTACTAGTTTTTTTGTTGTGGCTTTACTCCCCGGATGTGATAGTCGGTGAATCATATTAAAGGCTGTACCTCGAAAAGGCTTAGTAATGAAAGGCCGGACAGCTGATGTCGTAACATCACAGAATATAGAAGCATCCGTACCGGGCAATTGAACCTGCTTGAGCTGTAATCCCGTATTGCTACGTAGAAAGGTTTTCAACTCTTCGTCTTCTTGTTGTGATGTAGCCAGCTCGGTGTAATCTAACGTAGCTGAGAGAGATTCAACTCGGGAGAGAGCATCAGCCACGATGTTTTGTTTACCTGGAACATATCTGATATCTGTAGTAAACTGCGAGATAAAGTCCAGATGACGAAACTGACGTGGTGAACATTTCTCGAGCTTTTGTTGAAAAGTGAAGGTGATGGGTTTATGATCAGTGAAGATTGTAAAATTGCGTTCTTCTACCATGTGTCGAAAATGTTTAACAGCAAGGTAGATAGCGAGGAGTTCATGATCGTACGCTCCGTATTTGGACTCGGTTACCGAAAGTTTTTTGGATAAGAAGGCAAGGGGCTGCCACTCCTTGTTGACCAGTTGTTCGAGTGTTGTACCTACAGTAGTGTCTGAAGCATCACTAACCACAGCCAAAGGTGCGTCGTCATAAGGATGTGCGAGAAGCGTGGCTGAGGCGAGTTTTTCTTTGCACTTCTCGAAAGCTGCGCTGGCCTTTTGTGTCCAGTTGACAGGTGCTTTACCTTTCAGATTAGAAACCAGTAAGGCGTTGAGTGGTGCCTGTACTTCTGAAGCACCGGGTGTAAAACGTCGATAGAAATTTATCATACCCAGGAACTGTCGTAATCCTTTTGCCGACGTTGGTTTCTTGTATTCCAAAATGTCGTTGACTCTTTCAGGTAAAGGACGGGTGCTTTCCGTAGAAATTAGGTAGCCCAGAAACTTCACTTCCTGTTGTCCAAACCTGCATTTGGTAGGATTGAGCACCAACGAGTATTCGCGTAATCGATCGAAGATGATCTGCAAATGCTTGATATGTTCTTCTTCGTCTGTGGAGGCCACAAGTATGTCATCAATGTAGCTAAACAAAAATCGAATCCACGAAGTACTTCATCGATAAATCTTTGAAACGTTTGAGCTGCGTTCCTAAGTCCGAAAGATATTCAAGGAAATTCAAAGAGTCCGAATGGTGTTATAATCGCTGTTTTAGAGATATTATCCTCAGCTACTGGGATTTAGTTGTATGCTCGCACTAAATCAATCGTCGAAAATATCCTTTTACCGTGGAGGAAGTGCGTGAAATCCTGAATGTGACGAACAGGGTAACGATCTGGGATTGTTTAGGCATTAAGTGCACGATAATTCCCGCAGGGTCGCCATGCGTTTACGGTATTTTTTGAAACCAGATGGAGTAGTGCTGACCACGGGCTTTTGGAAGGTCGAACTATACCTAGGTTGATCATAGCCTCAAACTCCTTTTTGGCTGACTTGAGTTTGTCTGGTGCTAAGCGTCTCGGTTTGCATGAGATTGGAGGCCCAGA
>JAIPRL010004874.1:0-35320 GCA_025469235.1 Pemphigus obesinymphae | reverse complement strand
GCACAATATATGCAAAAACATGCAAAATAAAAATAGTACCATTTTCATCAGAATAATATAAATTGTGGACATTACTCACTAAAACTCCATTTGGACGTAGCAAAAAAAACATGCTGTTGCATACAAACCCTAACCCTGGTAATTATAGTTACGAATTTGTTGATTTGGTTACCAGGGAAATAGATATAGTTCGTTTTATATTCGACGTATGTCATATAAATGTCAGTTTTAAAAAATTGTATTTTGGATTATTGTTAAAATATGTTTAGAAAACGAAAATTGAACACGATCGCAGAGTGGGATTTCCAAATTTGTTTGATTTGTTTGTTTGATTATATCGCTCAGGAAATGAATTATATTTCTGTATCTACTCTAATGATAAAATTATTAGGTAATTAAAAACTAATTTATAATTTTTTGTAGACACTATTTTTTTATATCACAGAATAAGTGAAATAATGAAAAAATTCGAAAATTTAATTTATTATTACTGATTATTAAAACTTATTTTGTAATTTTCATTCAAAATAAAATTATTATATAAACTTTATTTGTAGGATTATTCTATAAACGAGTAAATATTATTAAATATTCAGAAACGACTAAAATATTACATTTTTGGACCAAGTCGAGCAATTTTAAAGAGATTTCTTTATAAAAAATACTTGAACTAAGCAGAACCAAGCTTTTATTACAAAATCCCTATAATTTGTGAATCCGACTTACGATATAATTCATATCTAAATCTCACGATAATTTGAATAAAACTACAATGATGTCCGAGGAGGAGTGTCTACGTTCATACTATAAGCAAAAATGGGTTCAAATTGGTTTGAGGGATATTAATAACTATGTATACATATCATAATTGTAGTGTTGTTAAAATTGATCAATACATTCAAATTGTGCTAATTTTAACTTTAGGAAGGCTTAGCCTCCCCCCCCCCCTTAGTGTTCCAGCGATTTTCACTAATTTTTATTTTATTATCAGTGATAATAAATAATAACTACCCGTTATTAATATATCATGTTGAATTTCATATATACTGTGCTATAATTTTAGTTTATGACAAGAAAAAAAATTTTTTTTTATTCAATATACAATAATTAATTATTTTATATTTGGCCGTACAATTTACTGTATTATTTATCTGGTCAATATTTACAGTGAAAATATTTAAATTTAAATTCAATTTGAGTTATATGACAGAATGGACAAAACGATACTTTTGCCCCTCCCGTAAAATATCTGAGGGGGCAGTTGACATCCCCGCCAACTACGCCTATGTATAGTCAGATATTATTCAAAATATAGTAAAAAACACTTATCATACTCTATAATAGTATATAAATAATTATTTATTATATTCATTAAGTACTTATAAAATTTAATTCCTAAATGAAACGAGATTGGGCTTCGATCAGGCCGTGTGTAGGTAACACCTGATTTGGTCAGGGCGACGGTCGGACCGATCAAATCAGACCGTGTGTAACCCGCTACTAGTGATTTTACGATTATGATTTATGTTTGTATGCATACCCCTCGATTGATAACTAATAGTAATAGCAATAGTTATAAATGTAAAAATAGAGAATAGCCAAGTGTATGGAATGATTTTCAATGGCTGGAATTTAAAAAAAAAATTCCATGGATTTTCTTGTTCGAATGGAAAACTGGAATATAATTTTCGCTCGTCTCTTACAAGCCTAGGTGCTTCAAATAAAGAAAGATTACGTATTTCTCACGAGTGGAGTAGGTGTAGTGGTTATTAATTGAAATTGCTGGAATACACTACATATTATATTATGTTTATATTATAAATTTTAAAAATAAAATTCTACTGAAGTAATTCATAAAAAAATTTGTTATTTCAAGTAACCCGATAAATTTAAATTATTTTAATCAAATGAAATTTTATAACATTATGATTTATACCATGTAAATGACCTAGGGATTGTTGTAGGTGAAGATTCATCATCGTTTACCCTAAAAGCTGGTTTATTATTACAAATTACACAATAATTTAAACGTATAAGAAATACATTTTAAGACGAGAATATTACATATGAGATAAATATAGTATTGATTACATAGTATATTATATTACACCTATATAGTATATACCGTATATAGTATGCACTATAATATACCGTACGTATACCCTCTGCTTTTTTTACGACTACAGCACTATTTATGACACAAGATAATATTTCGTGACACAAATATAATTTGTTACTTCAACCAACAAATACGTTATTCAACAATATGCAATTAACCTTTTGTATATTGTATTCATATCGTTTCTATTTTGTTGTTATTATACTAATAAATATATTATTACAACGTTTACAGCAATACAAATAATAATGCCAACAATATTAATTCTAACTATATCAACCAATAAACTAACAATATTTCCCGTATATTTTCTATTAACTACTTCTAAATTATAATACATATTTATTTATGAAATCCAAAATCAAGCATTATTTTCATACGTTTACATCTAAAACTAGTCGAAACGTTAATATTCAGAATCTCGGCTGATAAACATAAAAATTCTTTCCTATTTATTTTTATTTTAGCATGCTATAATTTAGAATACAAATTGAAATTTATAAGTAATACTATATCATATAGATTTGTGATGTTACGAACCCAGATTTCGGAAGTCGAACCAAATCCGAACAGAACTTTTTCAAATTTTAATGAACCCGAAACGAACTGAACTTACAATTTTTTATTCGAACCCCAAACGAACCAAACTATTAAATTTAAATATCGAACCCGAACTGAACTTCATAAAAAATTTAAAACAATTAAAAACTTAATTGATTTAAAAATTGGCCACTCATGAGTTTCGTTTTTCCTTAATGAAATTATGGCCTAAATATTAAATACTAATATATCAATTTACCGAGTACCAGCGTATTATCAATAAGACGATTATTGATTTTTATCGTTTTTCGATAAATTATGTTCAAATTTTATTTTCCTTGATTCGATATTCGAATCGAACCCAACAGGGTATTCGGTTCGGTTCGAAAATCTAACACTTTGTAATATCACTATCATAGATATTTTATCACTCAATCCATATTTCATAATAAGCATCTACTAGAAACCCGTGTTTAGAAAGAATAATACGTGCACGATCCATGTTCATATTATATGAACGACACGCAAACGCTACTCATTTCTGTCGAATAAAACGTGAACGACGTTCATATTTTTAAGGAATTTGAACGATTTCCAGGAAATTCAAATTAAATTTAAATATAATATAATTTAGCTATAAACCTTGTTAAATTTAATTATAATACTCAAAAGTCCAATTTCCTTAGATCCGCTATAAAAATAAAACTATTAGTTTCTATGAATCGGTCATTTTTTGGTAAATATATAAGAAAAATGTATACTTTGTAATGAGTAAACAAACAACCAGATGAACGTGTCAATTTTTTTAAAAAACGTAAATGTGAACGTGTTCTTTTAAAATACATTTGAACGTGAACGTGAAAGAGTTCATTTTTTACGCATTGAAAGTGAACGTGACAAATTCAATTGTTAAGTGAACATTCCGAACATTGCTAGAAACTCAATATTTGATGAAATAAAAAAACATCAAATACTCAAATTATGTTGGTGTACATAAAACCAATTAATAAAATAAATTATTTTATTTTTATCATAATGTAATGTAAACTTTCAAAGAATAAACTTTTTTATTTAATATTCTTTATTGTGTAAATTTGTATTGTGCCATATTTTATCTCCCAAACAAAGTTTTATTCACTACGTGTTATAAATGTCATTATTTTAAATTTACTCCAAAATCTAGTTTACACAAACACATTGGATAATTCATAAACTAATATTGTTTGCCACTTAGGGGATGGCTTAATTTCGGTAACCAAACATATTTCATAAAATACAATTTCTCTCAAAAAAACAAATTTGTATAGCATTATTGAACTTTTTCCAAGCTTACACTATTATATAATATATACTATATACCCATATTATATGAACAATACCGTTCTGAAATTGGAAAACAATAATAAAATAACGGAAAATGTTTATGTGTATATAATATGTATACAATAAATATATACTTTTAATTAAGTATACAAAAAATAATTATAATATTGTCCTTACCAATCGTCGGTAATACTTATCATTAAAATATTTAGATTTATAGGTATAATAATGTAATATACTAATAAAAAAAATTTATTTTACAAGTGTTGTTTTTTTTTTATTATTAAACAAATGATTATGCCTATAATTATTAAAAAAAATTAAAAATTGATTAGAATAAAAAATAATGTTTACAGAAAAAAATTGTCAATTCCGAATTAATAAATTAATTATTTCTTTTAATTTATAAGCAATAAAAAAAAAATAAAAATTAATTAATTTTATCCATAATCATACATGTTTAACATGTATTTTAAAATATTACAAATATTTTCGAATATTTGTAATAATCGTAATAATTTGTAATTGTATTTCGAATAATAACGAATCGTATGTAGTTTATATATGATTGCCTTGATTTTACTGCAGCCTATTTTCTTTTATATATTACAATAAATGTATTGCATCTATAACAATATTTTATATAAAACTTCCATCATTTTTATTAAAGTTTTAATTCCACTACGATTTTGTATATATACACCGTAATGGTATCATATATTAAATACGTTAGTCTATATATGAATGTATAGGTTAAAGGATAATCAGAAATAATGTAAGATATTTAATCCACTTAAAATAAATATAAATGACTGAAATTATTACTTTAATTTTATTGGTTAGGGTGAACGCAATTTAAAGGAAAACTAGTAAAGGGCATTCGTAAATATCCCAAACTACATCGGATACTGTTCAAAAATGAATGTGAAACGAAAAACTATTTACAAATTATGTGTATGGAAAATTATGACATTTACCAATATATTATCACATAATATAATGGATTAGCATAATACAATAATACTTATACTATAATTTAATACATTGCATTATTACAATTTTTTTTATATTTTAAAAGATAAGCTATTGAAATAGTAATAAAATACTATTCTCTATGCATTGAAATATTTAAATTACCTATTGCAAAACTAGTAGGATATATTCGTTTTTATATTTTTAATTATTCAACGATTACTTCGTAAAGTGTTATACTACTTATACTGTATGTAATTTAAAACCATAAATTTAATACATCTATTCCATTTTATTATATATGTTAAAATTAAAATATAATTAAAACACTTTTAAAAATATTTTTACTTTAGGTCATTTAAAAACAGAATATAAGTTGTAATATATTTTAATCTAACCACGTCCGTTTCATTTCAATAATGATTTTTTATTTCCATTTTCTACCAATATTCGTAATTTTGTATACAATTAAACCACAGTTATTTTTATATAAAACATAATATGGAAATGCCAAAAATACAGTTGAATAAACTAAAATAATAATAATATTTATTGTTTATAATAATGTTCAACAGTTTATAATTTAATTATTACAAGTTAGAAATGAGTGTAAAATATAAATACGATGCCTTTTAATATTATTTTTTATTTTTATTTAATTCACTACCTACTTTGATGTATATTATTTTGTAAAAAAGTACAAAACCAAATTAAAATATAAATTAATTTAAACATAATTTATATAAAAATAAATACATGTTATAAAAAAAATATATATATATATATAAGTACAATTGATATATATATATATTATAAGAATATTGAATTTTAAATAAATAATTGTTATGTCTTAAGACGTTTAAATGTTTTCATAACACAGAATAACACAATAATACAATTAATGTATATCGATTTTAAAAATTATTTCTATACTATCCCTTTCAAAATAAGCTCTCTGATATAAGTTATAACCAGGGCTTGAAACCGGTATCGAAAACGGTATCATACACCGGTTAAAACCTTTACAAAATCGAAATCGAAACCGAAACCGAAAAAAATGTATAACGGTATTGGAAATCAAAACCAAAACCGAAAAAAACGGATAACGGTATTGGAAATCGAAACCGAAACCGAAAAAAACGGATAACGGTATTGAAAATCAAAACCGTAACCGAAAAGAACGAAAAACGGTGTTGAAAATTAAAATCGTAAACCGAACAAACGGAAAACCGGTAATCAAAATCGAAATCAAAACCCAAATGTTTTTTTTCGGTTTCAAGCCCGTTTTTATAACTGTTATAAATAAAGTTGTTTTATAACTATTTTGGGCGGTGGGAAAAAATCCCTAAGATAATATCCGTTCTGAATCGTGAATCGTGATATATCTTTAACTGTGCCGAGCACATTCACGTTATGAATTATGCGATTTACGAGCGGCAACAGGGCAGATGAAAACGATCGTTGCGATAATCGCGATTGGTCGTGCAGTGTCCCCGTTGCCGGGGGACGGTGGACGCAAGGCGCGGGCGGACGGCGAATGCTGCAGGGACGGACGGTTATCATAGCTGATAGTGTTATACACTCGTGTATAATAAACTCACATCAACACGTTCGCGTAAGTGATATTAACTATTGCGGTTAGAAAATCCGTTTGGTCCGCAGTTCAAATCGATAAACCCCGTGTAATCCGAACGGAGAAAAACGCCTCCGGGCGGTGGATGATTATTATCATTAGCCCGGAAAGAGCGAGAGGGGGCATTTAACTTGAAATATGTTCGTAGCACGTGCTTCACACAAACGGTACATTCTACCAAACCCCTCCCCCCCCCCAACCCACACACACCCACCCACTTGGTCCCTTTATACGGAGTGTAGGACAGCACCTTAACCTCTCCCACAGTCGCTGTGCGCATTAAGACAATACCGGATATCCTAAAACGCATATACACTCGCACGCGTTCGCATAATATTATACGCCGTATCCAAATATACACCCTGTAAATAGACCGTATCACGACAGAATAACAAACAGCCTGTGATGATAATAATAAAAATAATGATAACAATATACCTTACGTTACCAGCCTCAATACGACTATAATGACGTCATATTACGCAGAGTAGGTACATCACGGAGACGGACATATTTTTCGTAACCATTTTGTGACTAATAAAGGCTTACATAAAAGTTTTGTGTTATAGAAATATTAATTAAACAATATTAGTCCGTCGTTTGTTTAATACAATAATTTATATGACCCTATTTCGTTTTATTTATGAAGTAAAAACGATCAACATACGTGTATAATGTATATATATATATATATATATATATTGTATAATTATGTTATAAATTACTGCGTTTTTAAGCGGTATTGTAGAGAAAATTTTTTATGAAATTTTAAGAAAAATTGAAATCTAATAATTTCAATATATTTTAAAAGTAGTGTTAGTATCA
Organism: Pemphigus obesinymphae; assembly: GCA_025469235.1. Taxonomy (NCBI): domain Eukaryota; kingdom Metazoa; phylum Arthropoda; class Insecta; order Hemiptera; family Aphididae; genus Pemphigus; species Pemphigus obesinymphae. Next base: position 27,908 of record JAIPRL010004874.1, on the reverse strand, counting down.
CGTTTTATTGTTGTGTAATATCGCGATATTTGTTTAAATAAAACATAAATATACCTAGGCACTTCGAGTTTCATGGCTTTCAGAATGATCACAGATCATATTTTATATTGGATTCAAATAAAAGAAGATAACATTTTATAATTTTTGACAGACGGTATTTATTTTTACAAGTATTTTACATCTGTAATGGTTGTTTCTTAAAATAGTCAAAATTTTACAGTTTCCAATTGCGTATGAAAAATACAATATTAATATCAAACTAGAATGGCCAGTGGCGTGTTTACAGGGTACCTATACCCGGAACTACCCAATTTTTATTTAACCTTTTTTCCATCACATGCAAAAATTGATTTAGTAAAATATATCAGATATGGCTTGGTTATTACTTTTTACATTTGACTGGCAGAATATAGTGCAACAGCAATAGTGGTTAGTAAATATTAGTTACGATTATTAAATGCATTAAAGTATTTGCTACCTATATGGCTGATGAAGGAGTTATCGTTTGGTATTCAATTACTTTTAAGTGATAATCACTTAAGGTGGTTGAAAACGAAGTATGTAACGATGATTTTATTGATTTAGACCCATTATATATAATTAAAACTGATGTGTTTTTACGGACCTTAACACTCTACACCACTACATTTTTGATCAAAAATTACTTATTATAATTCCAACAGTTCAGCACGATGCGCACTCCGATAATAATTTTGGAAACGTATATAGATTTTTCATTACATACTCGAGGAAAAAATCGAGCCAAATTTTTAATTTTCATTTTTATACTATAATTAAAATTATACCTGTATTATATATAATTAAATAAAAACAATTTTTAAAAAGTTCTTCGATCATTCTCTCGTAAATGTTATGGAAAATTCGAAATTTTTTTTTAAATTAAAATATATGTTCTTGTTACGACGTACTGATGATTACATACGCCTCACACGAACACAAAATCATACAAAGAATGAATAATAAATTGCCTAAATAATAATCCTTAGAATCATGTATTGTGGAGGCACCTTGAGATTATTCATTTGTAACTGTGTTTAAAATTGTATACATTTTGTTGAATTTTTTCCTAGTTTTTTCTGTACTAGTCTAATTATTTAGTTTTTTACTAGTTGATATTTAATTTTATTTATCAAGTAGTTTTTAAGAATAAACTTAAATTAAAAATTTGATCATGAAACGGTTTTGAATACCCAAGCTAAACCAATGAAGTATAATTATTGACAAGTTTGAAAAAATAAAAAATAGACAAATATCATTTACTCTTTAAATTAAAAATTATGTTATTATTTTATACTTTTCACAAATTGTTTTAAGTTATTTTAATCTGGGCAACATGTAGAAGTTATAAACTGTATAAATGTCAATTTTTTAAAAGTCGATTTAAATTGCAATTTAATTCAAAAAGTTAGAAGCAGTTTAAAACTAGTAACCGATTATAGATATAAAATGGTTTTAAACTGAAAGCGACTATCCTTAAAATTAGAAAGCAGTTTTAATCCAAAGAGTCGTTACCCTCAAAATTAGGAAGCGATTTTTTATTTAGTTAAATTATTTAACGAGTTGTTGGCAATCTCTTATTTTTATATTTTTTCAATGAACCGTTTATCAATACATGTAATTAAAAACACCACTTAATACCGGTGAGTGGTTCTCAATATTTATAGCCCTTGATTATTTTTTTATTTGAATTTAATTTAATTTTAATTTTAATTTACCCAAATATTGTGAGCTGGATACACCATTGAGAATGACTCTATCAACATTTAGTAAATGTTGTCAGCTTTTTATTAATAAAAAAAATATTTATAAGCGATTATTCTAGCTGATATAATACTTAAAGCACAATCTATGTTTTTATAGATTTTTTTTGGAGTATGGCATCCTCTTGATATTCTAATAAGACCTATTACTTGACTTAGTTGTCTTTGTCGGACATACGCGTAACATAGTATTTCGTATTATACGTTTTTTATTTCCAATTATTCGTAAAAAATCCATTATAAAAACTTAAAATTAAATTTATTGAAAAAATAATTTCTACGTGTTATAGATTAACATTATTATACAATATACATATAATCTTTATTAATTATGATAATAGGTAATCATATTCTAAAATCAAATAATTGTTCATGAAATTGGAAATACAAAACTCGATTTTACTATGTTGCGTACTTGTGTCAAACAAAGATAACCTATTTTATCGATTTTATAAAAGACATTTTTACTGTAAAATCATTTTAAAAAACCGTTTTAATAAATTTGCGTAAACATGTTTTTATCGCTGATAATCATTGTTGTATCGTCCTTTTAAGTTAAATTTTGTCTGAAGAACAATGCGAATTTTCTGAAGAAAGTTTTACTTTTTAGTAATATACTTTTCAAAAATATATTGGCATCTGGGAGTTATTTGATAGCTGATTAGAAAATATTAACTTTTACTTGAGTTAAGTTGATTTTATTCGAGTTTAACTTTTAACTTATAAAGCTACTGAAAAAAATCAGTTACTTTTAACTTAACTTAACTCATATTATTTTATATTAACTTAACTTGGCGAATTAAAAAAATTAGTTAACTTGCTCAACCATGATAATAATAAAATAAAATATTTGATTTTTAGTGATGATAAGTTATCTCTTGGAAGAAACGAATCAGTATAGGCTATCGCTGAAGTACGTTAATAGAAGAGAAATTTGTTCGAATTTTCACAAACTTTAAACATTATTTACTAAAAAACACAAATAACTACAATAAAAGTTATACCGCCAAAAGTCAAAATTATAAAACTACTATTTCGAATTACTTTAAAAAAAAAACTAGGATTTACATATTTTGAATTCTTAAGAATTAAAATGTAACCCTGTATTATAATATACAAAGAAGGTAATTTTTAATTTTAAAATTTATACACGTTAGATGTTTTTAGCTAAGAACTACCTAATATATGTAACAAATAGTATGACAATATTTTTAATTTTGGTACAATTATTCTATAATGCGTTTTTAAAACTGTACTGCCACTAAAAATCGTAGTTACTAAAATATCAGTATAAAAAAAAAAAAAATTGGGGTCGTGAATTAGGTACAAATGTTTTTTTAAATACTTTACAGATTTCCCCAATAACCTAATATAATAAAAAGCATTTAAACAAAATATAACAATATTTAATAAAAATAACCAGCAGTGTGTAGATGTCGTACATACACATTTTCAATGAAAAACTTGCATTAGGTATGCAACTAGGTATTCAATCAACTTACAAACGTGTTAGAATTACCAAATAAAAAACAAATTATAACTAGTATTATCATTATCTAGTTATCTAAGAAGCTTTTCTTTTATATAGGTATTCATTTTTCAAGATTTATAGGTATTAAAAAGATCAAAAAAATATATTATTTAATAACTCATAAAAGTATAAAAATGCACATATCTAATTCGACTGGCTAGAGCACTAAATAATTTTTTCTCTATAATAATTTATTTTTTATTTCATCTTTCTACGAAATTTTCAAGTTAATAAAAATGAAAAATTATATTGACACAAAAAAATTTTAAATTTCTTTTAAAATTTATTTAAATCGTTTTAAACTGTCGGATAGTTATTTTTATTAAAATGTCTTACTAAATTGTCTATACAGAACCCCTTAAAAATCGTGCGTACGATGTAGGTACTCTTAATAATGCTAATACAAAATATTAAATACACAATTTTAATTACGTACATATTTAATCATTTTAAAGGATTATAGTTTTTGTAACTTATAATTTATATTTAATCATAAGAAATAATAGTGTGTATAATAACTATATATTATATCATATTAATTATTATATACTAGTTATATTATATAATATATATTTAGTGATATTTTGATTGAATTCCGATTATGATATTATGATATCTGATATCGATATATCAAACAAGTTTACAAAATAATATTGAGTAGGTGATATGAGGACACTATGGCGTATCAATATATTATCTAAAATAAACTTATATATTAAATGAATAAGTACTATAAACTTAAATTAAATTTCTTTATCAATGTAATACCTATATTTATACCCATAAACAATCCCAGATCCAATTTTTAGAATGAATTTAACTTATACAAGAAAATATATTTTCCTTTTCATTTACGAAAATCGGTTAACAAGTTTTTAAGCGGCTTTACGAGAGACCCATACGATTTTCTCCATATACATTAGAAAAAAAAAACCAAAAGATGAATGAAATATCTTCAATAAAATACATCATCAAAAAAAAAAAACTACAAAATCCTTTGACTTGGTTTATGAATGAGACATTTCCAATACTAATCAAACAAGGAGTATTATAATATATTTCTTAAATAATTATAATTTAAATAATAAATATTAACACAAAACTCAAATAGTAAATTAATTGTTTCTAAAGTTATCTATATACCAAAGAAATAAGTTCATAATTAATATTATTGTGTATTAGTGAAACTAACTAATGTCTACTCTTAATTTTCGCATGCATTTAAATAGCGTTGAAGTAAAAATAAATTGATATAAAATGGTAAAACCTAGTAAAACACACCCGGTTTTTAAGGGGATTTGTATAGGAAATTTTAAGGATGTTTTTAGATAAACGGAAATCTCAAGATTGAAAAGTATTTAAATACATTTCAGAATTAATTAAAAATAAACCTATTCCGGCAACATATTTTTATTGTGAAGTTATAAAAAATAATTATTATAAACTATGTAAAACATGTTTCAGGAGACGCATGTTTCTAATAAACTGAATGATTTTACCTGATGATCTTCATAATCTAAATTTTTACATGGGCGACTTTTGATAAAATTATTATAAATCTACTTATGAAACTTTGAATTTCCCAAAGTTTTTTATTTTTTAATGTCTTATTACTTAACTAACAATAACTTTATTTAAAATTCCCAATATAACAATTTAGATAATCTTATGATATTTAATTTTTTTATGGAGATTATTGAATTCTATAATAGTTCAGTTTTCTATAAACGTGCATCTCTCGAAGCATGTTACACCCGCAGAAACACGGCTGTGTGACCTCTTATGTATATAAATTATAAATATCGAATGTTAAAATAATCATAAAATCTAATATAGTTCAACTCGATTTAAAAATGAATGATATTAATTTCAATTTAATCAGAAAACTAGTAAGGTTTTACTATAATTTAGAACAAATTAAAAAAAACATTCAGAAATAAGTTATAAATATAATATAGTATTTATAGAAATCATAATTAGCGAATGTCCAACTTAACTACATATTTCACTCTAGTATATGGATATAAACATTTTGATCACATTTTATATATTTTTCTAAGTTAATTCCACTCACACGAAAGAATGAGATATTTTTCAAGCGTTTGTTTAATCAACTTAATGCATATTAGTTGTTACATTTCATAAAACATTGCTCCAAAATTCTTATAAAGGTTATTGTTTTAAAATTTCAAGTTTCATAATACTAAATATGATAAGTATAATTTTTTTGTTGTGACAGTTTTACATAGTATCTCTTTCTACATAAACATTAGTCTAAATCATACTATTTTGAAAATTTTTAAAATTAAAAAAAAAAAAACCGAAAAATAATTACAGATTTTTTCTAATAAAATTATTATAACCCTACCCTATTAACCCTAAGTTAATATTTTCGTAAATTATCAGCTGTTCATAAGTTAAAAATATAATTAATACAGTTTAAACATATTGGAACAAAATTTGTAGTATTTAATAATCAGTACTATATTTCAGAACACCCTACCCCAGCCTTGAAATAACATTTTTTTTATAGTCATACACTTATAACTGGTTCACAAAAATAACAAACCTTGTTTACTCACACCACATTACTCCATGAAGATAATTATCAGTGAACATTTTATCATACTATTATTATAGATTATAGACAACGGTATATATATGTGTATGGTAACGGTTATTAACGGTATGTGGTTCATACCGATACTTCATCATATACTATATGATAAACATAAACAGATTTAATATCAAAAGCAATCGTAAATGTAAATCCGATATCCATTCACGACGTCACGTGGGTATTAACTATATATTGGTGTTGAAAAATGGCTGTTTGGTTAAATTTATTTCTATATAATTTATATTATTTATTTTCAATTAATTATCAACAATATTGATAAATGTCAGAGCGAACCAAAAAATAAAATAAAGTAAGAACTTTGCCATTCATATTTTTCTTACCACGACCTTAGTTACTTAGTTACACAAACTAGTTACTTCAAATTAAAATGTGTTTTAATAATTAATATTTATTTATAATAATATAATATCGCAGGGGCTGAAGGATCTTTAATCTTTACCCTTACAAATTACAAATTAGTACCCTCCTGATTCTACACTATAATATATATATTAATATATACTAATATATTTTATGATATAGGCAATCTATATTTTACCCATATTTAGACAATATGCTTGCGTCATTCAATGAACGTTTTCTTTTCAATTCTGGAAAATTAGACTCATTATCTTGTTTATTACCCAGTAACATAACTCATCTTTTAATGATATAAAACCAGCTTTTGATTTCTATAAAAAAAAAAAATGTATTATCTATTGAAACATTTATGAACAACCAATAGAGAGTGAATTTAATTTTTGGAAGCAAAAATGATTAAATGAACAAAAACATTATACCGAATAATCCATTAGATTCACTATCAAAATGTACTGAAGATTTTTCCCAAATATATGTGTGTTATTGAAAATTCTTTGTATTATATCTGTAATTACAACATCAGTCGAAAGAAGCTTTTCTAGTTTGAAAATAATTCAACTTTTACTCAACTTTTTCAATTTAACTCAACAGGTGAGCCAAGACTCAATAGATTAGCCCTTATTAACATACACAGAGATATAAAATATATTGACTATAATATCATAAACGATATCTGCCTCTAAAAAAGAGGGACGATTATATATTTTAAGTGTTAAATTTAAAAAATGTATTTATTGCTTTTTCTAAATTTTTGATAAAAGATTTTTCAATTATGTATAGGTAATTTTAACATAAAAAGTTTAAAATTAATTTTCGCTTATCCACATTAGTATTTAAATATTTACAATATCTTGCTTCTTTTAATCTGTGACTATTATTTTCTATAATTACTTTTATTTTAAATATTGAAAACATCCCCTTGTCTCATGAGATAATTATACATACCATACTAATTATGTAACAAGCTCAACATTTAAAAATAATGTAGAAATAAAAAAGTCAAGGGAGCATTTTGCATCATTGGTAGGATGGTGATGGTGGTGGTGATGGAAATGGATATATTGAATTTGAAAGTAGTGATAAATCATCTAAAATAATAAAAAAAAAAACATTGTAACCAATACATTCATCGTTCCGATCAGAATCTAAAATTAGTTCCCCCCCCCCAAAAAAAAAGAATATATATATTTATCTCTGACTATTACCCTAAATCCACATATAATACTTACCTATTACATAAATATAGAAATATGTAAATTATAGATATCTGTATGAGTATTAGGTACCTACCAACTCAAATAATATCCAAATACTATTTAAAATAATTAAATTATTTTATATTTAAATAAGTATCAATACTGACTGAACTATAAAAATGCAATAGAGATTTTAAATTCATGATTTTCAATTTAAAAATGTACTTAGAAAAGTATGTAATAAAAGAGTCAATTTCTATGATTTAAGCTTCTAAAGTGTTTATACATTTCAAATAATAAAATAACAACAATTGAAAATTAAAAATTTTAAATTTAAATCGATCAACAAGACAAATTTTTAATCCTCTTAAGTATTCTTTTGATAAAATATGGTAACACATAAATATAGACAATTTAACTTTAAAAATGAACTTTTATTGAAATTTATAAAAGATTAAATATTCATTTTATATTGAAAAAATGCTACAGGAAACTTTTGAAATATACATTCTTATACTTTTTGAAGCTATGATTTAAAATCTCTACAAGCAAAACGAAAAATTAGATCAATGGTAATAACTGAATCGTATAGGTACCTATATGTATATATTGCCAGTAGGTAGTACATAAGTTTTATATATTATATATACACAAATTAGAATACAAACTTTTTAATGTACTTATATTGTGAAAACATGTACGATTCCAACTTTGCACACAAATTGAATTAGACAAAAAAAAAAAAAAAACCAAAGTTCCGATTATTTATTTGTAAGTATTTTTCAAGAAACTTTTTAGAATTTACAAATTCGATGCAGTTGATTACCTGCAATATAAACCAAGGTGGGGAAACTAACTTCACGTGTACATCGTAAAAACATCTCATACAAGCCAAGTTTATAAGATAAGAGACACACGTTCCCGTAAAGCCCGCGTGTCTTGGGGCTCATTTGTGCTAAATCCCGTCTTTCTCGAAATTTGTTTTTCATTTAGAGGAGGTGTAGTTGTGAATAGGATAAGGCAAAATGGCAAATTAACAGGGCCCCGGGGTCCAGAGAATCCTTGATCCGGGATGCTTTAATGAAATACAATTTAACTCTTATACTAACCATTGCACATTGTACGTATATATATATATAGGTATATATAGTATAGACATATATACAATTGTGAATGTTTGTATAATCTATTTAATTCTATGTGCAAGTCGTGTTTGTTTATTTATCGTACACGGTTATACGATGAAATAGATTTTCCCTTAAATCTACACCGGATTTTTACTATATAAGTTTTTCTTCGGTTTTTACACTACATAACTGTTCGGTTTTTCAAATGTCCCCCGTCGTTTTTTACGACTCCTGTTATTCACACGAGGAACATTCTATAACATGTGGCCCACGGCGAATACACGTCGATGTCAATGCATTATTTATAAACTCTCGGGTACGGCTTGTATATAAGCATTAACCCCTTCGAATGTACGTATATATATATCTTCACCTTCGAACACCAAAATAACACGAACGTGTCAAGTCTGCTTTTTCTCCTTATTAAAATCAGGCAGACAGCTTAGCAAATATTATACATACTTAAAAATACGCACGGATAATTATTAGTGCAAGGATTTTTCGTACAGCGTAATATAATATTGCGATTATTCTATAATAGTACCTATCTATATATATATATATATATATACCTATCTATATATATATATATACCTATCTATATATATATATATATAGGTGTACGTGTATAGACTGAAAAACACAAATGACATATTTATTTTTTTAACGAATTACAGATGTGTACGTATTTTTCCAAAGTATATTATATTACACAAACTACAAGACAAATGCATTTAATTAGATAACGGGGTAATTTTTTAAACGTTTCCTTCGACTAACTAATAAAAATTCAAACAAGTGGACTTTAGTGATTATAATATATACGTTGAACTCCCTTTTCACAAATTAATTACACCGGTGCTTTAGAGCAGTAATTAAATTTGCTGAGCCCAGGCAGCTATTGGATTGAAAAACCAACAAGCTCCTATATAGGACCTACTATTATATAGACATTAAAAAGGGCAATAAAGGCAAAATATTGCTTTTTACGTCCCTTGACAATATTTAAAGTGACATATTGTTATAGTGCCATGATACTACAATGGTTTAAATGTTTCATGCGTACAAAATACAGTGTTGTGTGTCATGAGAATGCTTATATTTTTTTTTAATGAAATATTTAACCCACTTCTATAGGCACCTATAGTAGACAAAATATATTATATATGAAACTTCTTCAATAATTCTCAAAAGATATAAACGGAATTTCACGTCAAAATCAAACAATTATATCCGATGTCTGTCGACATTCTGATTCCTTAAAAGAGTCAATAAACAAACTTGTTAGTGCATATTGTAAATCAATAATAGAAATCGTTAAAAACGTGTTATTATAAAAGTTTTACAAATGTATTGCTTTCATATTAAATATAGGTACCCTATACTGATCGGATTTTAAATTCTGAGAAGAGCGAGGGAATTAAATTGCAGGTTTTACAATATGATGTTTATATTTTTCTGTGAGCAATTTTTCAACCAAAAGACTTGATCCAAATGTTACATGTGTACAAAATACGTATTTTCAAGTAGAAAATTTTAATTAGTTATTACATTAAATACCTAGAGAGATCATTTTATGACTTAATTTTTTTTTTTAATTTTTCGATAGACACCTGAGGAAAAACTATAAAAAAATGGAAAAAATAAATGGTTAGTTTCTTGTAATCCCGAAAAATTTGCACTGTAATTTCCACTGATTATGTATTTTACGTCATAAAATGTACAAAAATTAAAATGAATTTTTTTTACTAATGTTATAATTATAGATATTTGAATACATAAATTACATTGAAGCTTCACTGAGAATTGTTTTATTAGAAGAAATGATTCGCCATTGTATTTAAATTAAATATTTCCAACACCAGTATAATACTGTACAGTACTATACAGTAGGTATTATACAAGTGATGTGAGCTTTCACCCCCTAAAACATTTTTTACAAATATTTATTTAAAACAATCTTTAATTATATTAAGTTGTATATACCTATAAATGTATTACATCAAAATTGAAGAAAAAAATATATAAATATATTATATAGGAAGATTGATAGGAGTTTATATATAAAATATAAATTTTGAAATTTAAATGTAATCATTTCATTTCAATTCCATTGTACTATATATATATAATTTTTTTTATATTTTTTTTAAGAAAACGAAAAATAATATTTTGTTTTTAGTTGAAAACAACAGTGAAAGAAAATTGTAAATTTATATTTGGAGGATACGGAAATGAACGTTTTTTTATAAAAACTGCAAACTGTAAAGGAAACGGAACTTTTTTGGGGGAAAATGACGACTATGTTCAAAATATTAATGGCCAAAATAAATATATAAAAATAAATTGGTAGTTCAAATCATCTGTACACGATTGAGCTAATCAAATATTTGTAAAAATATAAAATAATGGCTTATATACACTTTATTAAATAAACTATATTTTTATACTAAAATATATATTTATCTATACATAAAAAAACAATGCTCAGAATTTTTATATAACAATAAATTTCTTATAAAATATGTTTCGTTTTTATTAGGTGCCTGACGATGGCTTTTTTCTGAAACCGGAAGTATATATAAAAAACGTTATAACAAAATATATACATAATACTCTATAGGAAGTTCTAGGCATTATTGTTTTTACCTAACCTAACTATATATATATATATATATATACCGGATATAATATATTATTTGATATTTTGTGTTTAAACACTGCAGTGATTTTTATTTTTATTTTTTGTATTATTATTTAAATCTATATTATTTTATATAAATTTTTGGGAATAAACTTCGCTGATGTACAATATAGTATTGCTTTTTAAATCTCTAAACACACAACTTTTTTATTGATTGTTTTCATAAAAACGGATAAAAAAAAGAATATATTGCTAATATACATGCCCTGACGGAGGAAATTGTATTAAATCTTATAAAACACAATATAGTATAGGTACACCGTATTGTTTTATCGGTACGAAATGGTCATTCCAAAACAATCATTCGTATTCTAGTTATGGGTTTCAATTTGAAAGTTTTTTTTTCTCTATTCTTTAATTTGTATTCTTCCTTACTACCCAATATCACTCGCGAAGTCGTAAATTCATAATCGCTGTATAGAAAATAACTATCATAAATATATTATGGAATCTCGATCGTACAGACTTTATTCTCAGTTTCAAAACCGCAATCGACTAAATATAATAACTATATTATACCAATTTAGATCAACCAAAAACAAAAGATATATTTGAGTTAAAGAGGGAAAATTAAAATTCAAGACTTTTTAGTTTATTTAATTTCTTTTCAGTTTTAGTGCTCAATTATTGAACGAAGTTGATTAGTTTGCCATAAGCGACTTTGATCTTAATTAGAATTTTTATTTCTCAGTATTTATACTCTTCAGTAAATTAAATTAGAGTTTTATATTCTAAACTCATAAAAATTAACCGTTTAATTTATAGCGTTTTAAAGCGTATTAAATAATTAAACACAAAATGATTTTTATTGTACACAATTTTCAAAATATTGTTAATTTTCATAGGAAATTACTGTTCTGAAATAAAATCTTATTAGAAAATAATGTAATTTGTAAAAATATACATAAATTAATAAATGATTAAAATAGTTATATTTGGATACGTATATATTATACAATATAATATAATATGTTCTATTAGAGGAATGTATTAAAAAAGATAAAAAGAAAAATAATGTGTAAATTATTTGGAATACCTAATTTAAAATGTCTTTATTTTGTTATACATAATTCTGCCCACACCTAAGATATTTTATTTCACATAATAGATACAAATAAAAAAAATGTTGATTTATTTTCCAATATTCGTTTATTAGAAGCTGTAACTACTAGAAGTAATAACTATTGCTTTTAATTTTATATTTTTTATAAAATTAAACTCAAAGTTTGTAGGTTATTGTTTCTTTATTAATCTCATTCATTCCGTGATTTATTCTACAGGTAAAATATGTACATATATGTGTATAATGTATAATTACATGTTTATAATATATAGGTATGAATATATATATATATATATATAATACCTTTATAAAATAGAACTTGGTTATGAAACTTTATTTTAATAACATTATACATTTATCAAGAATGCCTATTTAAAAACAAAATATAAAATATTACAAAATGTATTATTAGTAACTTAAAATATTCATTTTTTTTTCAATGTAGGTATATGCATATCAATATTCTTCATATTTATATGATAAATTACGTATAAATAAAATGAAATGTGTCTGTTATAAACAGCCATTTGACGGTATAGTTGTACAGACTTTAATAACAACGTATTATACATACTCATATGTTATATATTATGGTGCAGTTATTCCAACTATTCAATTTTTATACATGCATAAACAAAATTAATAGATATATAACATTTAATAATGAATTTATTTATTAAAATAGCATTATAGCCAAATATTTATTACAAACAAACAATGTTCTTTACTCTATACAGTGACTATATTTATAATATTTACTTATATTTTTTTGTTGAATTTTTAGCGGAGCAAGAGCATACGAGCATACGAGCAGTGGTTTTATACAATGATGTTTATGTATATTTTTCTTATTTATTTTTTCCGGTAATAACTTTTCGACCAGTAAATTTGGTCCAATCGTTATGTGTGTACCCATAATCCGTAACAAATTTAATTAGGTTGATACTTTAAAGAGGTCGTTTTTCGATTAAATGCTTAAAAAACTACAAGAAAATTACATAAAAATGGTAAAAATACGACTTCGTATACAAATCGATATTTGATATTTCTTCGTGACTCCGAAAAAAATGGACCTAAAAACATGACATTTTCACAAAGTATATTTTACTATTATTTCATGTTAATATTATTATTATTTTTTTTTTTTTATGTATTTTTCATATATATTTTTTTTTTTAAATATATTCTCTACTTGGAATCAAAAAATTGTTTATGTACGAATAGGTATAATAATATATTAATATTTTTATTTCTGTGCTATTATCACGGTAATCAACTAAGGAAAATTAACAAAATAGGATAGGTTGGACTTTAAAGTAAATTATCGGATTTAGTTAATGATCAGAGAAATTAAATGATTTTGAAAAAGTTTATACAATCTTATATTAGATAAATGTATGTTACAAATTAATTTACTGAGAAAGTTTTAAATTGGGTTATTTAATATATATATATATATATATATGTAAAGCATATTAAATGTTGTACGAGACTCAATAGGTTGAAATATTTATATTTTATAAACACGATTATTATACAAAATTGATACTTTGGTTATAAGAATAGAAGTGTCATTAAAGTTAATATGCGCATCTAAGTTTATGAACCCAATGAAATATTCATGACTATTAAATTATAAACCTACACTTTATAAGTTAATTTTGGAAGTCAAACTTAATAAATTATTAAATTAAATATAGAATAATCTGATACATACTACTTTTTTTTTGTTGGAATTCTGGAAATAATAACTAGAAATCGCATTTTCGTAATATATTTTTTAACAGATCAAATTAAACGATCTACAGTGTGAAAATATGTGATGAAAATAACTATATCAGTCGAGTAAGAAATTGAATTCCACGCGTTTCACTAAATTATACGATATTGTAAATAAAATATTATATTTGGACACGAGTCAATTTTACGTTCATTACGAAACCTATAAGATATTCGTATCATTTGCAAAACCTTATATGATATGAATATAATAATGGATTCAAACAACCTCTGCAGACCCTCTTCAACACACTCTTCCGACTGCTTGGGAATATCATCATGTCCCATTATTATACGAATCGCCCTACATCCAATTTTAATTAACATCGAGTATTATATTTCGACGACTAATTGACTAAATATAATTATGAGACGCGCATAAAATGTTTTAAAATCACAATTTATTTACGAATGTATACATAATATTTTAATAATGTTGTACGTATAGAATCAACCCAGAGAAATAAACGTCGAAATATTACATTTGGTATTATTTGTATATAGTATATCATTCGACTGTATTGAAATGTATTTTATATCATAAACCCACTTGGGAGGGACGTACAATTTGAAAGGGTACCTAATGTTAAAAGTGTTAGACGCGCGACGACAGGCCGGTAGACCGCGACCGTGTGTAATACTGTATAACATTCACACATGCGTGACTTCTACCCCTTGTCCCCCTTTATAAGTCAACGTAGACACGTGCCATACGTTTCCTCTCAAATCGAAATTTTGTATACTAGAGAAGTCTACAACAAAAAAAAAAAATAATAATAATAAAAAATAAGTGTTCGCAATAAAAAGGTAAAGATAGGTATTTATATGAATAAAATTAACAATAATAATATTTAAATGAATGGACTGAATTTGAAAAGTCTCATTCGCACGTTCCACAAGGACACTTGCGATTTAGTCATGTCTCGAAAACCTAATATGATTTTCCATAGATATGCTATTCTTAAAAGATACATGTAAAATTGTGAACATGTTGACATGTAGGAATTTATCTCTAAAATATTTTATAATATTACACAATGAAGCCAGTATAAAATACAATAATAATATAGTATAACAACTGATATCTTTATAAAAAATTTTCACTTTTATTTAAACCATATAAATAAATTAGTAAACCAATTATTACAAATAATATTATAATTTCTGTCTAAAATACCAACATTTATAATTTCCAATAAAATAGGAAGTAGTTACTACTAAAATAATAATTCCATTTTAGTTATAATTAAATTATATTACAACTTTAATTTTTTTTGTATGTATAATATTAATACTATGACTATTTTTGCAAATATATACTTTTGTCACAATATAAAAACTTAGAAGTCATAAAAAACCAAAATTGAACTATCTAATTTCGAAAAGTAAGTAGGTACCATCTAATAATAATTAATAGGACGCCACACAAACAATTTTTCAATAAAAAACTTACATTATCATTTTTCATTTTTATCAACATAGAAACATGTTAGAAATATGAAACAAAAACAAATTATAGCTGACAACATTATCTAGTGACTGATGATACTTTTAAAATATCGATTTATTTTTTTTTTTTTCAGTTTATAAAATGTATAAAAATGCATATTTGTGAACTACATATCGACAAATTTTGCAATATTATAGCACGTGGAAAATATTTTATCGTAATATAATATCGTTCTACGGTTTTTCATTACCTGACATCTGACGATAGCTTTTTATTAGACCAAGAGGTAAATTTAAAAAAAAAAGTATTAAGAAATATTACTTTCCGCGATGTTTTTTCATTGTATGATACTATAGTATCTCTCATCTTCAGATATATAAAATATTGTTTACATTCTATAATATTACCGTGTAACAGGTATGTTATTAGTGGGGTGGGAGGAATTTGCATCTATAAAGTTGCTTTCATCGCCAAATCAGACTGTCAGTCGGCTAAATCGTTAAGGACTATATCCAATCTGAGTGACTGGGAGTAATCGAAAATTGGAAAACAAAAAGAAGTTGATGACCTTATTTTGCTAATTACACTTTTAATTTTTATTTGGCTCATTCGAAAAAAAAGTTCAATCAGTTAGTCAAATTAAACACCTTCCCACCAAAAAAATAAAAAAAAATAAAAATAAATACTTCGCTACGACTCTGCATTTTAAGAGTTAGTATTGTCTTTTATTTTTTTGAAAAAACTATAATAAAACTTATAGATATATTTAAGTGATT
This sequence comes from Pemphigus obesinymphae, assembly GCA_025469235.1. Taxonomy (NCBI): domain Eukaryota; kingdom Metazoa; phylum Arthropoda; class Insecta; order Hemiptera; family Aphididae; genus Pemphigus; species Pemphigus obesinymphae. The sequence goes on along the minus strand of JAIPRL010004874.1, from coordinate 11,500 downwards.
TAATATAGGTATATCAAGAATAAAATTAAAGCAAAACAAATGTATATATTAAATAAAAATTGTAATATCTTGTTACTATTAATTGTTATTAACCAAAGTCACATACATAATACACTTTTAAATACACATTATTCAGTGCTAAACTGCTAACTCTCTTTTGATTCGCGTTTAAAAAGATAACATAGTTTGTTAAAATTCGTACACACAATTAAAAGTGTATTATTTTTGTGATTTTGGGTTTATAATAATTTATATTATAACAATTACAAGTGGTTAAGTGTATTTTAATATAGTTATTCGTATTTATTTTATTTTGAAGTTTTTCAGTATGACTTATGAGTTATGTAAATATCACTGATTCAATCAAATGCTTAGATACCTATGTCTATCTTTTGTCGATATTTATAAATTATAAATTTAAAATAACATATATATAATTCTAATTTCAAATTAATTTAATACATTGAAAGGTGATTTTGATCAAATTACTATCAAAAGTAAATTTTACAGATACAAAAGAAAAAACCGTGTACATAGTACCATCTATAGACAATGGTTTCTTAAATGCAGTCAAAACACTAAAACACCTAATAGTTGATTATTGTTACAATAACAACTCTAGAATAATACAGTAATCTTAACATAGGATTTTGGTGGATTTGAAAGGGTTTGTCAAATATTTTCCGAAATAATAAGCAGGTTAAATCACTGTATACACCGAGGCATGAGTTGTAAACACTGTGAAATGAAAGGATAGAATGGTTTCATTCGGTGACCCAAAAGGAAACTAAAGCTAATTAGAATTATTTTAATTGGAAAAATAAAATGCGACATGGTCCAATGGGCAAACACAAATGCTTTTCCTCCCCTATATATCCATTATACGCATTAAACCAAATAATATTCAGAATACGAGGAGTAGAGGAAAATAATTTTTATTATTCATAAAGGATGACTAAATATTATTTTTACTGTTAGGAATATACTTTGATTAGGGTATGGATTGTATGAATCAATGCTCACTAAGCTAATCCTATTTCACTTGGTTTTTAATTTAAAAAAAAAAAAAACTAAAGCTTATTACCAAGATAAAAATTAAATCAATTTGTATTATTATTTATGATTGTTTCGAATACAATTTGACACTAATTATAACGAGAAAATATGGAAATCGAAAAGAACAATGTATGAATCTTGTTATCATGTATAAAATATTCGATTCAAAATAATATGTAGTTACAATAACGCATCAAAGTTAATTTGAAAATATTTTATTAATATAAGAGGGTTCACATTGAATAAAAATTGTTCATCCTATATATTATAAATTAAATGACCAACTTCGAATAAAGGAAACTATGTACTTAATTTTAATAACATGATCTCAGTAATGAGGATGTTCTATATAATACATAAATAATTGTATTTATTAAAGTATATACATATTTATTTACTTTCAACTGTATAATCTTATTAATCTTATGAGACTTATATTTAATTATTTATCCCTTTATGTAACCAGAATAAATAGATAAAATATTCTTTTAAATCTGCAATTTCTATTTTTGCAAAATAATACGTAACTTAGTAATAAGTATAGCAAAGAAAGATATTATTTTAGTTTTATTTTAATGGTATAACGAAATAACTGCCACAAACGTATAATAATTGTTTTTATTTCTACAATAAAATATTTTATACAACATATAAACCAAAAATAAAAATAAAAATACGGTATAAATATAATATTTTTTAAATTGTTAGAACATACTTCATTTGTAGTAAATTTTAGCATTCTTTGATCAATTAATTTATATAGGACTATATGCTACATATTATATCAGATTTTTATACTCTTAAATGTTAAGAAATATTATGTTTAATGCACTAAAATTTTTAAAAAACTTTCATAAATATTCTTTTAAAATAAATTATATATTATATAATATAACCTATTTAACCTTATTGAAAAAAGCCGATTTCTTTCCTTTATTTTCGTAATTGCTGAAATTAAATTCAAAACTATTTAGCTATATATATACCTTCTAATTGTCTATTTAAAATATAAATAAAAATGAATGAGTTTTTTTTATTAATATATTTTTTAATTGTTATTATAATTTATAACTGATATCAGAGGCACGCAATTTTTCTTGAATCATGACCTCCCAATATATATTATATATACTACAGTAGGGCCACCGCCTTCGAAGTAAAATTTATACCATTATTATACCATAACACGTTTATATTAAATTTTTTATATACTTATATTTCGATTTAATTTATACAGAAATAACCTTTAAGCAAAATTTTCATTGAGTATTATTACTATTTACAATTAGTAAGTTTATTATAGCATGGCTTTATCACATGCAAAACACTAATAATAATACAAACATAAATTCAAAAACTTTAGAAATAAATTCAACCTGTAATATCACCAAATTATATTCTATTAAAAGGATAAATTTCAAATAAAAAGACTCACTACATCTACTGTACGTATATATAATTATAGGTATACTTGCGTATAATAAAATATGATAAAATAATTTCCTTTGATGTTCAGAGCATAAATTGTAATATGTATTTTCATACCTCGAAAAAAAAAATTTTATTAAAAATCTGTACTAAATGTCTATATATTACATAAACACTTCAGACATTTTAGGCATTTGTCGCGTTTTTGATAAGTAATATTTTAAAAATATAGATATCTAAATTTTATCATTTTAAATTCTGCATTAATGAAAACTTTTAAACTTATGGTATTATCTTCCTCATACTTCTATATAATATTATAATTTATGTGATCTCCGAATTCACGAAATATTGAATTATGTGACACTGGCCAAACCCAATCAAAATATTTGTCTGGTAAACTTATAAGTAATAACCAGGTGAATATCAACAAAATACATAAAAATTACTTTAAACAACATGTATTTTAGCTACAATAAATGTAATCTGCCATTCAATTGTATTAAACGATAATATAACAACAACAACAACAACAGTAACAAATTTACGGACACAAATAGAGAACGTAATAAATTTGGCTTATAAAATAATATGAAATATCATAAGTTTCGGTTCTTTGAGAAAATTAATGAAACAAAAATTATTATTATTATTATTATTATTAATTTTCGTATTTCCTGAGTGCGGCCGGATAAAAAGGATTCCGGCGAGCAACGGGTAAGACGGTGGAGGCCGGCTAGTCGGAGCCATTTTAATCCGTTTCAGACAGACTGATGACTGCAGGAAAAGTAAAACTAATAGCCGACTATCAAGTACCGCTACCAGCTTTAGAGGATTTCACTTATTGCCGTATATACCTTCACCCTCTTACTTATCCATATATCAAACAAGGTTTCCCAGTAACCATTCGTCAACTGCGATTTCCAAACGAAATAATCTATGACTCTACTGTAATTCAATAGTTAAAAATTAGTTTATATAGGTACGATATCACCGAGTCAAACATTGTAAAAACCGGGCCAAAATGAAAATTCGAATATAATTATTAATGTATTTTGCACGCTAAATGTTTATTATTAAACATCTCAAAATATCAAAATCAATAAGAATATTATACTGAATAATATTGCCTATACTGGTGTGACCATATTTTGAAAATTTGATAAAACGGGATAACAATAAAAAAAAAAAGTAAATTTTATCGTAATCAAAAACCGGTTTGAATATGGTAAAAAAGCAAAAAACGGAATCCCACTTCTAAAAACCAGACAAATCCCCGGAAACAGAACATATGGTCAACCCCACATATTATATACTATGATTTCAACTTTTCATACTTTTATGTATGACCTAAAAAATTTAACATGCAAGAAATTTGTCGTTTTGTATTATGGTATATATATAATTTATAATTCAAGACTTTCTTGAGTTTTTACGTGTACAATTTTAATTTTTTAAATTTTAATAATTTCCGTTATAGTTTTAAAATTTAGAAATTGTTCATTATTCTAAGTTATTCTTCTAAATTAATTATTGTATTTTAATAGGCAAATACAGTGTTGTACAATATTTTCTATTATTTAAAAAGTGACTTTTTAAAAGCATTTATACAAACGTATCAAAGTCAAAACGAACTTTTTACCTGAATTTTTACAAGAAACTGTGTACTCAAGATAAATTCTAAAGAAAATAAACAGTCACCCCGTGTATTCCTTTTTTTTTTTAAAAAAAAAAAAAGTAAATCTTAAACCTTGAACCGCTAAGTTTTGAAGAGTAAATCAGTGAATCTCATGGGAGGAATCAGCGAGTTCGTGAATGATAGTTATAACTATCTGTAAACTGTTTCGAAGAACTTTTTTTAAATATACATAGATATCAGTAAGTAAATAAATGAACGATATTAATAACATAAATAATTATAATTATTTTAAATCCTTATTTTGTTTAATATGCTTTGACTATTTGTCTGAAAGAGTTCGGTAAATTTACGTAAATTTTACCAAAGGTTTTTTACAGTACCTATACTTAAAATTGAATGACCCCTCATTTTTAATGTTTTTAATAGTATAATAATCATTGTAATAACTTTTATTTAGTTTAATAAAATTTATAATATACTTAAAAATGATAAAAAGAATATAATATATTTTTTCTGTAAAGCATATTAGGAATAATAATATAATTATATAATGATAATAAAAAAATTGAGATTTTTATTTTATGTTAAACATATAAATGACTAAATAATATTAAACAATATGGTGTTAAATGGTTCATAAGGTTACTAAATAACATAGGTATAAAATAATTTACAAAATGCACTTTAAATAAATATATAGGTATATAGGTATGTATATAAATTTACCGATTTACTGAAGTTTACTGACAAATTTTTATCGGTTAATTCCACATCTCCAATTATAATGGATAAAACGTTTTATTATTTGGGTAAACTATTTAAATAAATTGGTACATATTAAATTAAAAGTATAACAATATAAATAAAATAGAAACCCGTCATTTTTAATAACTCGAATATTGATTGACCAACATTTATGATAACGTGGAGGAAAATAAATCTTAATAAGAAACTCCTATTTAAATGTACATATACTTTTTAATATCTACTTTTATTTATTTTTATTATATTACCTTCGACTTAATAGCTTACGAAAATTATACTTGTATTAAAAATGAAAATTAATTCAATAAATATGAAAAAAATTAATAAATGTATTATACGTAAAGTTACATATCATGATTAGACCAATAGGTACTCATAACTTTAAACATAAAATTTGTATGTTATATTTTCTACACAAAAGTGACAAAAGTGGTGACAGAAGACAAATAAAAACGTTTTATTAAATAAAAAAAATTAATCAACATCATACTCTAGTTTTTTTAGTTAAATTATTTATAATGAGGTAGGTTTTATTTTTATTTCAGAAACGTTGAATGTTTATAAGCTATGGAAATATAAATAAAAAACGAAGTTAAATATTTCCAATGATAAAGAACAATTTATTTTCTAAAGTCCATTTATATAATATGAAATATTTTAATACTTTAACTTTTGAATTAAGTATCAACCTTTTTATGATTAAATCCATAATGTAATATACGAACAGCTTTAGCTATGAATTGTAAGTTTTGTTGACCCGCTATGATAATGCACTTTTATTTGTATTTTGATAATAATAGTAGATAAGTTATATGAATAAACCTATCAATTATTTTTGAATAGTTAGCAATAAAATAATAGAGAATTATAGATTAATACATATAATTTATTTTGTTTGTATATTAAAAATATGAATAATATTATTGATTCAATAAACGGAATTATAGGCAGGTATTTTAAAGAAATCACTGTTATTCATTTTTAATTGTTTCTTTCAATAATGTATTATATTTATTCCAGTATTTATATCAACATTTATAATAGACAGAAAGCTGGGATATTAAGAAAATAAATAGCAAATCCCGACTCTCGCTCATATGAATGTGACAAAAAATAAATAAAATGTATAAAGACCGTTGAATATATTTGCATTATTTAATCCGTAATAGTAATTCTAAATAGCAATGTTTTATGGTAGTTAATATTTCATTTTTATTGTTTAAACAGTAGATAACTTTAGACTTTGTATAATATTACATATTCATAGATCACAGTATAGTTTGTGCCTGCAAAAGCGGAATTTATTATAAAAAATGTTACAATAAAACTACCAACCAGCGTATCACACACTCAGTAACCATTTGAAATGGTCGATGCTAGTATTTTTCATAACATTTATAATTATTAATTTATATTATTTTTCAAATAAAGTGTGAACAATTTTGTATTTTACCACAAGGGTTTCATAATAATGAAGATAATATTTTTCAACTGATCGACAAAAATCTTTACTTACGACTTACGATCGTGACATGATTTAAACAATTTCACAGCTCAAAAATGGATTTATTCAATTACACATAACACACGAAGCTACGCAAAGTATGTGACCAATTGGGTAACATGTATATGTAGGTATACCCTTAGATATATATATATATAATGAATAAATACACTTTTTAGGTAGGAATCCAGTAATTTTGGGACATAGAATTTTTGATAGTAAATTCTATTTATATAAAATGGTATTTTAGAGAGATCATTTTTTTATTTTCCAGTATAATATTCTTAAGCGTAAAAGAAAACAGCTATAAAAAAGACCGACAATTCTTATTAATTATAAAATAATAATTCCAGGTACTTACTTGAAATTTACACCAAATATTTACTATATAGATGATAACACTATATTGATGTGATAAAAATTTAAAATTTTTTAAATAACACATTTAAGTAATTAGGGATAAAAAAAGTATATGAGTTAAAAAATTCTAACAAGAGTTTTTGGGTAAAGACCTTTTTAAAAGAAAATTGTTTTATAATTAGTAATTTAAAAGGTTAATTTTCAATTTCTTTAGTAGTTTTCTGAATGTAAAAGAAAATTACTGAAAATAACGAAAATTTTTTATATATACTCGTATATATATATATATATATATATATATAAATATAGGTGAGTCCGGAAAATAATATTATTCCGAACTTCGCTCACAATAATAATTAGAGGGCAGCCCGTGCCCTGAATTAAGTCAATGTACAAATCATAAGTCTTTAATTCAAAATCATTGAACTTATAAAATTCCTTTAAAAGTCAGGTGACGTCGACACGTCGTTGAAGTCACATGGATGTCAGATATAGAAGTCGTGGAAGTCAGATTAAAGTCATATCAAATTGATGTCAGGTGTACCTACCTACCTACCTAAAGTTTTGATTCACGGTAAGCCCTTTTATAATAATAAATAATAATACACTATATAAATCCTATCTCATAAGCGGAACTAGACATTTTATTAGACCGGACCCCAAAAAAAAAAAAAAACAAAAAATTTATAACTTTCAAACTTCTAAAAACTGCGAAATCAATCTCCAAATCTCACTTTTGGGTATAAATACAAGTGGATTTTACAAGGTCCCCTAATAATTTTGTTTCTTTTTCTAAATGATCAGATGAAAATGGTAAACGACGATAAGCGAATTAAATCACGACAATATTATTATTTCGGTATGTTTGTAGGTACTATATATATATACTACGATAACAAGGTTGATATTTTTATAAAATAAGTGTGGTTTGGAAATCTATAACGATCAAACTATATTTTTGTTTGTACAATTTTTTGTTTTGCAATATCCATGAAAAATTTTGTGAAAAATTTAAAGCCTAACCATGGATGATATAACAAGTGAATGGAGACGAAGAGAGAATAAAGAGCTGGAAACTCTATACAGTGGTTCGGACATATTGAAGGTTATTCGAAAAGGAAGACTACGATGGGCTGACTGTGCACGGAGGAACCAAAATCCGCTTTTGCGTGCAGTGATAGAACAGAATCCTGTGGGGAAAATACCGTTGGGAAGACCAAGAAAGCGGTGGGAATATGTCATAAAAGAAGAGATGGGAAGATATTCGGAGTGGAGGACCCTAGGGCTGGACAGAGAAGAATGGAAGCTTGTGTTTGAGACGAAATGGTCTTAAAGCCCAATAAACCCAAAAGTAAGAAGAAGCGTAGAATTTTACTGGTATAGGTGATAGGTATGTATAGTCGTATAGATAAAATATATGGAGAAAGAGATTTTCTACCAATACGGATTTCTCAAAAGAAAAAATAAATTATACAAACGATATCATCCGAGTAGGTATGATGATAGTATAATAATATTATTCGAGAGAATATAACCGGGTTGTGCGTACGTATAATTTACTTAGAGTAAATCCGCCATAAACAAACTCTAAAACAGCAACGGGCGGCAATGGGGTGCAGGGCGCGCGCGGGAGTGAAGCGAAACAAAATACTAGAGCTTATACAGCTGAGTTACAGAAAAAAAAAAAAAAAAAAAAAAAAAACAACAACAACAACAACAGCAAAGAATACTAACAAACGAATTTTACTTTTAATCCGTAAATGACGGTAAGTACCTGTACAGAGATATGAAAAAAAAAAAAAAAAAACGTTAAACTCGTTTCAGACGTGAAACATTTATTATTTCGAGGAAACGTAAAACTGCAGGGATGTGCGAATTTGTGTACAAATAGTCGTGTATAGGCTAACGTTTTCTTTACAGTATACGAACAGCGACATCGCCGGCAGGAAGAGACCGTAAACAATAATAAAATGAATTCGCATCGAAGGTACTTATAGTACCTACGAAAGAATAATGAAAATAATCTCGCATTTGCATAAACTAAATATTATCTTAAATAGGTCTGGTATAGGTACGCGATTATTTATTAGGTATATAATAATCGTGTGTGTTGTGAAATCACGCGAAATAGCATGCCACTGTCTGTATACAGTATAGTGTACGTACACCCCTAGTTTATATAATATCGTTTACACGGGATTTTCAAAAGTTCAAATTTCTTTACGAAATACGAATAATGGAGTTTAATTTCACGAACCCGTCGCGTCGCGTCATCGCCGTCGTTTTTTGATCCCCGTGTATTTTTCCCACGGAATGAAAAAAAAAAAAAAAAACAGAAAAACAGAAAAACAAAATTAAATCATTTTTTCGAAACGCTTGAAAACGAAACGGGAACTCCGCACGCACACGTAAATATATAATTATTATGCCCGACACTTTGTGTAAAATAATTTTCAACAGAAATATTCGTATACAGCACCTATACAGGTAGTGTGGGCACAGTAGACGGGTCCGGATTTATGGCAAAATTAAGTTCAGTCGGCAAAAACAGAAAGTTTATAATATCCTTTGTTGATGTTTTTTTTTTTTTTTTTGTATATTTACATTTCACATTTCAAAAATGTCTTCCGACGGTATTTTGGAGACACGCGCCCCCTTCCGTCAATAAATATTTCCTCGTCCGTCCCCCTGACAGTATTACTTACCTGTATAGGCATATAGTACCTATGTTGTGTTGAAACCCGGGTGTTGAATAATAATATTTATCCGGTTAGTTTTCCAATTGTTTTCCCCCGTATATCGGATCCAGAGAAATACATTTATAATATATAGGTAGTCCCGAAAATCGCAATAATATATAATACGTACAATAGCTACACTGAACCAAATAGGTACATCTGTGATTTCAATAAAAAAATATAAATTAAACAAATATTTTGTTAATTCATTTATAAACGTTTTGTGTTCATTTCTTTCTTTCTTCCTTCTTCGTATAGAACAAATACGACGTCCATTTGTTCATCAAAATAGTCAATTTAAAGAAAATATTTTTTTCAATTTAACAATATATACATTAAAATAATAAAAATTTTATTATTTCAACAAATATTCGTTATACAGCGTCCGTACAAAGTCTGTTGAACATTCACACACACCCTTATTATTACGTATAAACCGTTATTGTTTTGAAAGTGCGTTTACAATATTTTGTACTTACTCGTAAAATACAAAAATTTTGGAAATATATACTATAGGTACCTACGACTTACCGAACACCGTTTTTAACGGCTTGTAAAATCTCGAAGGAACCGCTTTACGCTTTACAGTAGTGAGCAGTAGGTACACCTATCCGTTCTTCGAAAAGTGACGAACAACACGCGCGCGAAGTCACGCGAATACGAGTACGACACCTAACCGATCGGACGTGAACGCGCGCGAGGCGTGAGCGAAAACTACCCGAGTCGGCATCGACGACACGGGCCACGGGACCGGCGGCGGCGATGGACTTGAAACGACGACGCAGTGCTGCCTCCCACGACGACACGGGCAGTCACTTGTCGTCGCCGCTGCACTGGACCGGCTTGGAATATCGTTTACCTGCGCCGATTTTCGTCCGTTACGGGATTTTCATTTTTATTTATTTTTTTTTTTTATTTTTCATTAAACACACCCGTCCTCTCGAAACCCAATGATTAATTTAATCGTACGTGAAAGAACGGTCATTTTTTTTTTTCAACTAAAATTCAAATTTCGCCGGTTATCGCGTAAACATAATACGGAGATAATAATATGTATCCGCGCGTAGGGCACTCGTACGTACTGTTCTTTTTCGGTAATTCGTCAGCCGACATATTTAAAAGATATATAAAACGGTATCCATATTTAATTTATAACATTTACAAGCAACAAGTAGGTATATTCGTTCGCTGGTTAGTTGTTCATTTATTTCGTTGGGTATCAAAATCACTCGGGTATTTTGTTATTATTTCTTCCCGTTTTTACGAATTTTATTGTTATTTTTGGAACAGATACAATCAACACGGTCCATACAGTCCATTTATAATCTTCGAAGTATATACGTCCCGTTCGTATACACATATGTGCCGTTTTTTTATAGCGAGTACCTACAAGTACAATATTGTAAGTGTGTCACATAGTATAGATGTAAGATATATTAATTTTTTTTTATTATTATAAAGATACTGGTCTCTGGGAAATTCACTTCAATATATTTTTTTCCCCTAAACATAATGGAACGAACTGTCAAAACATTTTTGTCAAACAATTTTTGAATTAAGTTTCACAAAGTTTACATTATAAGTTTTATTTCGTAGCACTTTATACGAGTGCCATAGGTATAATGTAATGTGTATATAAATAAAATATTGTTATATTTTTAACATGCGTGAATGCAAATAGAGATTATTTGAAGATTATATAGAAGGTTCAGCTCTCCTCTGGAAATCAAGAGAAACAAAAATATATGACCTATCTTTTATTTTATTTATTTATTTTTTTTTTTCAATCCACAGATTGGTTAAATGATTTCGATGGCTCTCCACTTGTCCCTATCCATCACAGCTACTTTTAGTTCCTTATAATTGGTTTTTCCTATGTCTTTAATGATTTGTTTCATAAATGGTGTTCTTGGTCTACCTCTTCCAGCTTTTCCTTCTATCTTTCCTTCTATTATTGTCGTTATCCATTCATTGTTTCTCATAATATGTCCGATCCATTTTTTCCTCCTT
>JAIPRL010004873.1:0-35321 GCA_025469235.1 Pemphigus obesinymphae | reverse complement strand
CTACTTATGTATGTGAAACTTCGTTTTCAAAAATGACGTTTTTAAAAAACCGATACCGTTCAAGATTAACAGATCACCACCTTGAAAACACTTTACGTATCAGTTGTTCTCCAAGAGTACCAGATTTAAAAAAATTAGCTCAAGAAAAGAAATATCATTTTTCTCATTAAACTTAAGTAGGTATACAATTTTGTTATTATTAGTATGAATGTATAATTACTTTATAAATAATCAAATATTAAATACTTTATCTTAAAATGTATTTTTAATTCAAAAATAAATACATTAATGATAAAATTAAGTTTAAGATTTTTTTGGCCCTCGAAGTTTTTTTTTTAAATATCTGGACCGCCATATAAATTAATTGCCGACCCCTGCTCTATTCAATGAAAAATCACAGATTAAATTCAATATTTCCCTCTAAATTATTTGTATTACCATTACATATTTTTTATACACTCTGTAAATTATCTTATGTATTAAAAACTATATTTATTTTAATAATTATATCGATAAAAGTCACAAAGTGTTTTCGTAGGCCATAACACTAATTTTGGTACAATTAGTACTTATAACTTATCATTTATATAATATAACTATATTATGTAATATACCTAAGTATATTATATAATATAGTTATATTATATATTATATTAAAACAATATATTTCTAAAAAAAAAAAACATTTAGCTTCTATAACTTCCAACTATATACTTATATACTATACTTCCTTACTCATCACCTATTTTAGAATATTATGGGCAATATAATTTTTTTGTTACGTTACTTCACCTACAGTTATTTTGGTATGTCAGCATAAAAAATTATTCTTGATGTTTCAGCTAACTTGAAATACGTTTTTTATTTGTTCTTTGGTTGTAGTACCTATTTTAGCGCCTTGGCGTTCAACAAATTAATAAAATTCTCATTGACTCTGGAAATACACAAATAATAATATTATAATTAGTTATAAAAATTTTGGAAACTGTTTTTATTTACATTTAAAACGTATAAAGTTAGAACATTTAATTTCAGAAAATTATTCAATAGAAATTAATGATTTACAGCAATATATATATATATATATGAGTATATAATGAAATAAAAAAATTGGAACAAATATATTGTTTATATAACTAATTCAATAACGATGGTAACAAAAAAATTCATTATTTAATATTTAAAAAAAAAAATTAAGCACTTGATGTACCTATGTACATATTATACCATTGATGTATACAGCCAAATAAATATCCTATATTGAGAGCTAAATATTTCAACTATTAAATGTATTTATTATAATATATCTTATATTATAATATACTCACAATAAATTGTCATCAATGAGTGTATTGTTGCCTGCCTGTTATTCATTACTAAACAAATTGTCTCGACCATAAATCTACACGTATATAAATATACGTATAATAAAATATATATATATATACGTATATAAATTACTCTATGCTATAAATGTATATATTTAATAATCGAGGTGGAAAACTGACAAATTTCCAATCTGATAAAAACACAGTTTTTAGTAGGTACATAATAAAATATATTTGTTATATAATGTATGGATGTGAAATGGTTTTATTAATTTATTATAATATAATAATTCCAAAAGATAAGTATTTCATACATAGGTACCTAAAACTTAAAATATAACTTACTTCGATGGTAACTTGGTGGATAGTCGTTTGGATTTGACATATCAAATTCGTTTAATGAGTAGGTATAATTAAAATTAATCAAAACATATGAAACGTTAACAGTATAAAAATAAAAATAAAACAGAAGAATATACGAACATAACAATTTTATCTATAGTTGAACGGACGGACACGGCAGTGATAATTGATTAGCTGATTAATGATTATAAAAATAATTGAATGTCGAAACTCCAAATTCCAGTCATGACTGAAATGTCTCCGTTTCCAGTGCTCGCACGCGACAAAATCAACATGACTACTGGTATACTTTATGCCATCCGCCATAACTAACAACAGAATGCAGCACTTAAAGGGAGTATCCGCCATAGAATAAGGCCACTCGACACACGTACAATTGTATATACGGATGACCAATCTATAGTAATATACATAATCAATGCTAATATTTAACCACAAAATTATACTGTGGAATGAAAACTGGTCATGAGTTATTAGTATTAGGGTGGTTAGTTACTACCCTAACTTTGAAATTTAAACGTAATATCTAAACAACTTTAATTAATTTATTGCAATATAGGTACTTTACCGTTTACAGAATCAGTGTCAATTAAACTATCACTTTCACTATCTAAATCCAAAAGAAGATCTTGTTCTTGGACTGGAAAACAATTAAATTTAAATAGTTAAAACTAAGGTATCTGAAAGGAACACTTAGGTATAATAATATATTCATAGATTTACATACATAGTAAGAAGTAATTGTGGTCTATTATGCAACTATAATTATTGCAACTACCTCTTCATACAAATACCATATATATATGTACTTTTATTGTATGAGTATAGAATTGCCATATTTAAAATATTTTATAAACAAAAAATATGTATTACTGCATTTATTTTATACATGAATCATTCATATTAAACATAATATAAGCATTATTAAAAATTTGAATTAAATTTTCTATAAATTTTATATTGAAAATTACAATTTCTTAATAATTAATTTAACAATAAGAAAAATGTAAATAGTAAATAATAATTATAGGGAATCAATAGAAGTAGCATTATCTGACACATTCAATTCTTGTTCTTGACGAGCTCTAATTTTTGCTTGTCGTCTTTCCTCAGCTAACATTCGATTTCGCATCATTCTCTGTCTCTGTTCTTCAGTTAATCCAGTTTTAATGCCAACACTTGGAGTAGAAGTCACTGGGAATATATCTACAGTATTGGCAATTCGATCAAATGCATCAATTACTTTAGGTGGTTCAACCACATCATCCTCTTGTGTTACAACATCATTGCCATCCATATCCAATCTAATTCGTTTTAATATTACCTTCACTTCATTCTTTTTACCTAATTTCTCTAACTTATCAATACTGTCATCGAATGTATACCTAGGAAACAATCTATGTGTCCATTGTTCTAGACGGTTTATAACAGCATTAAGATCTTCTGATTCATGTCCTTTACCTTTCAACTGGATGTTCTCAAACCATGCTGGAAGCACAGATAAGCCACGAGGACCCCGCAATCTAGAGTTATAAACAAACAATATTTAATTTTAAATTAATTATAAACACAATAATATATTCTTATAGATTAATAATATTTTATATTGAAAACAAGAACAAATGAAAATATTATTTATGAGTGCTATTAAATTTGGGTTGAAGCACTTCATTAGTCAGGTAAGATACTGGTGGTGAATATATTTAATTTGAAAACAATAATACACCATTTCATTCAATAATAATGGCGTGGTAATTAAACATAAATATTATAGTCAAAAATTGACAAAATTCATTTACTATCAAAATTTGACAAATAGGTGTATGACAGGCATATATAATAGTAAAATACATAATATTTTATGAAAATTTCAATTTTTCTAGACACATTTTTTCGAAATTACAAGAAAATAACCTGTTTTTTATTGAATAAAAAAATATATTACTAGCAAAAAATAGCAACACTCATATGATCAATATACATATGTACATGGATCAAATTGTCTAGTCATCAAAAGGTTAACAATAAATTATCACAATTTAATAATAAAAATTGTAAAATCACTATCTCCATCGCTCCACTCGGAATCCAAGTTTTATGAAATACAAAAATATTTCCTGTAGTTATATTATTACTTTAAACAAAGGCTCTGTTCATAAAAAGAAAATTGGAGTAAAACAGCATAAAAATAGATTGATGACCTTTTTTTTAACTCATAAATTACCCCTCCTGTTCAGGACCTATATATTTATCCACCTCTGATTTTAATTTAAAATGTAATTACTTACCGAATAAATAATCATTTAGGTGAATAATAATAATAATATTGAGATATTTGTATAACTTAATAAAATTAAAATAATATTAAATAAGTGTCTGCCTAAATTCTAAAATTACATGTTTCAATAGCTAAAATAACAAAATATGTGGCAATATACAAATCCAAGTACTTAATATATATAATATAAGCTTTTGTCATTTTATTGTACTACTTTATAGATAGGTAGTAGCCAGTAGGTACTTACTTGGATTTAATAATTCAATATAATATTACAAAGTCCAAGACTACGTTAATATAGGTAGTAGTTATCACAAAAGTTAAATTTTTTTAAAAAATTGACAATTTGATAATATAGAAAAAGCAATTATCAGGAGCTGTTAATATGTTTTTGTCTATATCAAATACCAAAAAGTTATTCTATTTAATATTTTTAATTCATATTTTATGTAGGTACCTACCTACCTAAAAAAAATTATATGACAAAATCCGAGGCCCCAGTTCAATATATCACCTGCAAATCTGGCACTGTACCTACGTAATATTGGAATATAACATTTTCGAATCTTGAAAATGGATATTTGTAATTTTGAAAATAAACAGTACCTAGTTATTATAATAAAATTTGAAATTTTCAGTCTTTTCAACAGTATGTACACTTCTTTATAATCACGACTACCAAGTTTTCAATATTTTAAATTTAAATCATATAAAAATAATTAGGTATAATTTTTATAAATTATAAAGTGTAATATAATATTCACCTCTCGGGATCTAATTTCGGTTGTGGTTTTTTAACACGGATTTTTACAGGAACAATTCTTTTATCATCATCGTTTTCGTTCTCGTTATTTTCAAGCTGTTCTGGGTGTTCAATCATATCATCGTCTATATGACGGTCCACCAAATTGTCGAAATCGTTATCGTCGTAGTCGTCCATTATCGATCGGAAAATGTTTCCTCCGTAACGGTGTCTTCTTCTCGAGAGTCCGACTCGCTGTCCTGACGATCTTCTTCGTTCAGACGATTTAAATAGGCGCACAACAGATATTTGTTCAAGCGATCAGTCAACGTAGGTTGATCGGTATTTTCGGTTTCCTTTACGGCTAGATCCTTAGGCTTTCCGGGCATGACAAACACCCCACGAAAAAAAAAACAATAAACACGACTTTACAATACGATATTATCAAATACTATGGATGACGATTGACAATACGCGACAAACGTTGCCATTATAGCCGACTAGAATCGTAGTGGTTGCCTATATGTGTATATAAAGTTGCCAATGTAACAGTTAATACAAAATATGTATACAAGATTGTGTTATCATATATATTCTGTGATATAAACACAGAATAATAGAATATATAAATTTTAATAATATTATAACAACATTCGTACAGTATTGCCACGGTTAATTTTCATCACAAACAGCAGGATGGCCTCACAACATATTTTTGTTGTAAATAATATTTGAAGGTCTAGATTTGTGTGTACAAATTTAAACTATTATGTTTTTTGTAACATGTTATTGTTCTATTTATTTCATTACTCCATTATGTATACACAAGTATGTGATATGTAATATAGTTATAAATTATTTAAAAAATAAAATCTCGAAACCCAGAATATATATTATATACCATATACGTTCTGCGATATATATTCTGTGATGGCACCCATAGGCCATAGATTGGTAATACATACATATCTATTCTGTGCCTGAGTTCCTTCCAGGTGCACGGAGTATAAAGATTAAAGAATTATTTGTCCGACACTGTCTGGGAATGGGTAAAGTTGACGGTGTGATCGTTTATGATAATAAAAATACCGTAAAAATAAATTGTAAAACGATTTTCCTGTTATATGTTATCAGTGATAAAAACGTGGTGATAAATAATAATATTATTTATCTCGTAATATCAACTACTCAATTTTTACTACCGTGAATGATTATTAAAACACCTTCTCTTTTCTATTATTAAAACAGTTTTTTTCAAAAACGTTTCCACTTTAAAAGTCCTAGTGGGAAATAATATTGTTACTCTATGGCATGATTTTATACAAACATATATAAACAGATGAAATCTGTGATAAAAGCACGTATCAAACATGTTAAACTGATAACATATCACGGATCCGAAAAATTTCTTCCTTCGAAGATCTACTAGTACATTATCTATCTCACAGTCTCTATACTCTGTAGTCTATGCGCACATGGCACGTTTCACAATTCACATAACGTCAGGATTATGTTTTTGTATTTTTAACAACATCCGTTTTTAATTTGAGACATACTGTTACTTGAATTTTTATATAATGGAAAATACCGAAATTGGGTAAGTATCTTTTAATAAAAATACATTCTGAAAATATGTACATATATGATGCTTTTAAAATAAATGATAACATTTGAATCTGTAGGTATAGAAGCCAATAGGTGTACTTAGAGAGTATATTCTTGCTTTATAGTCCTCTAGGGGTAACAGAAAAAAAGCCAATTTGTTTTAAAGTTTGGATTTAATAGAATTTTATAACAAAATAATGGTATTCATTAATAATAAATAGAAAATTTTCAATAATCACAGATATACCTAATTATAATAATATATTTGTTTTTATATTTTGTAATATTGTACTTTTTTGAATTGTAATTTAATATACTAAAGTTTCCCGATTTTTTTAACAGCAATTGCACATGCCATACACTTTTACTAAATTTTTTTGATATTAAGAATTTGAGAATTAAAATTATTGAAATGATTTTATGTTGAAATATTTTTATAATAAAATTATATCTATGATTATTGGAAATGATTTATTCTATTATTATTTTTAAAATGACAACAAATATAATGAAAAATACCTAGTTATCATTATTTTATTATATTATGCATAAAATCCGCTTTAAAACAATTTGTCTTTTTTTTATGTGGCTTTTATTTCCTAGATTCCCTCTAGGTATATTTATAATAGGTATGTCCAACTACCAATATTCAAGTGTTTTGTTTTATTTTTCAATGGCCAAAAATGTATTTGTTTATTTCATAGAGAAAACCTACACGATAAAAGGAACAAAAAAATCAAGATAAAACGGGCATGGCAAGATGAAGAAGATGAAACAGAATCTTGGTAAATTACAGATTAAATAATAACTAAATACAAAATATAAATATTTTTAATTAAAAATAAATTGTAGGTAATTATTTTATTACAATTATTATTTAAAATTTTGTTTTTTTTATTATTATTCAGTAAAGAACACAAAAAACTTCTGAAACAAAAGTATATTGGAATTGTTGGTAAGCCAAAATGGGCAAAAATTACTGCAGATAATTTAAATAAAGTGTCACCCGATGAAGAAGATGATAATTTAGATTTATTAAAAGTAAGTACTTACTACCTGTTAAAATATTAAAATTTGATAAAGTAATAGGTTCTTTATTAAAAGACGCTACACACCCTCTTTTTAAGGAGTTCTGTATACACGATTTTAAGAAAAATGAAAATTCAATTATTTAAATTTATTTTTAAAGTAATTTAAAAATAGTCCTGCGCCAACACCATTTTTTTATTGTAATGTAATCACAATATTTAAAAAAGAATATCTCTTTAGATTACAAATAAAAAATTAAAGATTGACTTTAGAGCCATAATAGTTAACACCTATTTATCAAAATAAAAGTAAACAACATTACCTAGTATCTCTGAGCTTTTTTTCATTATTTCAAATATGATGTAATTACATGAAATATATTGCTTACCAGTGAACAACCTTTTGAGTATATTTAAACAACTTTTGGAGATTAATTTTCAAAAAAAAAAACCCCTAAAGCCCTCAAAAATGTTTTTCTTTTTAATTTTGATAATTGGCTTTAAATTCTCATGAATTAAAATTATTTACAATCTAAGTGTGCGTGTTTTATAATACCAAAATTCACTTGTATATGTGTCCTCTTAATGTAATCATAACCTTTATTTATTTCAGTACAGTGGTAATTTGGCTCGTTCAAAAAAAAATGTAAATCTTGCTAAAGGTTTAATTGGTATAAAAAAATTACATAATTTAAATTTATCCGCATCATCGTCTGGTAAAATTGTGACATCTTTAGAATTTCATCCAACATCCAGCTTAGCATTAATTGCAGGAATCTCAGGAAAAGCTTCAATAGTACAGGTATATATAAAATTTGCCTACCAAAAATATAATAAGCAGTACTTTAACTAACAACCTCCCCCCCTCTTGGCTAAAACAAAATTAAAATTGTAAAACAGTTTAACAGATAAATGGGTAAGAAGTGAAACAATTTTTACTAGAAATCAGTTTGGGTTTATGCCTGAGAGGTCAACAATATTTGATAAATATAAACAAAAAAAAAATTCAATCAGTAGGGGGTGGAAGCACTTCGATCGTTGGGTGTTAGTAGGGATAGATGCACTTTGCTCCTGGACAGGGTACTCTTTGTGGATGTATTGCATTCAATAAAACGATTCTGAGCGTAGCTTTGATGTAGTATACACAACTCTTAATATTAATTATATACTCAGTACCTACCTAAGTTAAACATTACGTTGAAGATCAAACTATGTAGAAATAAATATGATTTAGTGTAACCTTATGTATATTTTTCAATGTAATATGATATGTTTATAATAGTTCAGTTTCATATAGGTACATAACTATTACTAGATAAAATATACAGTATATTTCATTGAATGTTCAGTTCAAGACAATTAATATTGAAAACGAACAAAATATTATGTAAATCATTTGATTTATAATAAAATTGGTGTATATTACAATATGTACTCTATACAACAGTAACATAATTAAACAGTCACATGACATACAGTTGAATAAAATAATTAAGATAATAAACATACAATACCAATTAAAAATGTTTGGAAACTTAGGAATTCACGATTATCATACTTTTTTGAGAGAATACTTTTTTATTTTTTAATTACCACGTAAAAATAGTTTGGAGAGAAGTTGAATGAGAAAAAAAGATATAATTGATCATTCAATTCTATAATAATTAACATCAATTAATCGTTATGTGGTAATCACAAAACTACAGTAGATGGGTATAAATATTATTCCCGCCTGTTTTTAAACAAAATGTAGCTGGAAAAAGCAGCAATTTCATGGGTGCAAAGTTACTATGGGGCTGCGCGAAAGGCGTGTGGATTTAAAAAAAAAAATGTTGTAAAACCACTAGCTTCCTCGCTACGCTCAGAATCTAAAATACTTTTTTTCTGCCGATTTTTTTAAATTAAGTTAAATTAATACACAACTAACGTTATATTAATTTTTTTCCGGTTTTAAAATCTCATTTTACCAACTATTTCGACTTAAATACCTCAAAATTGATAATTTTGTCAAAAAAATTAAAATGACTATAAAAAAAAAATTGTGACTACGGATTTTCGAGTTGTTTTTTTTAATTTAGTTAGAGTAACATATATTTAACGTTGTATAAAATTTTCAGACCTTAAAACTCAAAATTACCCCTTTTAGGACTTAAAAACCTCGAAAACTAAAATATTTATAAATAGCCCAAAAATGCAAAAAAATTTAAAAAAAACTTATTCAACGTAAATATATTACTAAATTAAATATTCGATCTAAATTTCAAGATTTTCAAGTCATTATTTTTGAAATTACGAAGAAATAAAAAATCTCGATTTAACGAAATTGTATATTTGCCATTTTTTCATCAATTTTTGGTAGTTTTTCCTTACGCATTAAAAAACTTTGCATCGAAAAATGACCTCTTTAAAGTACCAACTAGATGAAATTTGCTACAGTAAACCATGTAAGCATATATAAATTGGAGCACTCCTTCTGATAGTAAATGTGTTAACAGAAAAAAAAAAAAAAACATTATTGTAAAACCACTAGCTCCCTCGCTTCTCTCAGAATCTAAAATTATGAACAATTTTGTGTATAACAGATTGTAGATCTGAAGTACAAAGAAAGGAAAAGGAAATGTTGTATGGTATTTATTGATGTAGAGATATCTAGCTTATGATAGGGGTTCCTAGGGTGATCTTGAAGTGAGATTAATAAAGAAAGGATTACCAAAGGTGTATGTGAACAAAATAGTAGATATGTATGAAGGAGCAAGTACAAGTGTGAGGGATCTGTGTGAATAAACTGAGAATTTTAGGGTTAGAGTGGAAGTGCACCACAATTCAGCTTTGAATTCTTACTTATTTTCCCTGGTGAAAAAAAAAGAATATACACTATACCGGCCGAGTTACCATGGTGTATGCTGTTTGCAGATGATTTTGTATTGATTAGAGAGAATTAAATTATTTATGGTCCATTCTACAGAAAGATGGCGGCTTCAAAAAGGTTATGAAATACAATATTAAGTATAGATGGATGAAATGGAGAGAAGTGTCTGGTGTTTTATGTGACAAAAGAATCCCTATTAGGTAAAAAGGTAAATTGTATGACAGTGGTAAGATCTCTAATGATGTATCGAACAGAATGTTGGGCAGTAGCAGAGATGAGAATGTTAAAGTGGATGAGTAGAGTGATTAGAAAAGACAATATAAGGAATGAGTATATAGGAGGAAGTATAGGAGTAGCTTTGATAATTGACAAAATGAGGGAGAATAGATTAAGATGGTCAGGCATATGTTAGAAATATAAAGATTGAGACAGTAATATTAGTAAAAGAAATATTTATTGATAGAAAGAGATGAAGAGGTAGACTGAAAAAAGTGAGGGGAAGCAATAGACAATGATATGAAGAAGGTGTGGGTAAGTGAAGAGAAGCAGAAGATAGTGTTAAGTGGAAGTATAGAACTAGGGTGACCAGCCTCAAATAGTTTGGAGAAGAATTATAAAACAATTTAGATGTGCTATATTGTTTCTATGTCAAAATAAATTAATAACAATTTGATTTTTAATAATGGTAGCTTTTTATGATAAATTAATATAAGTAAAAATATTTATAATAAAATGTATAAAATTTTAATAATTCTTATTAAAGAACACCAATTTGTTTGATGCTTGATAGCACAGCCAATATATTTTTGTACTTTGTTAATTGTTCATTTTATATTGACGTTTTGATTATTTAGATTTTTTTATATCTATTGCTGCTCGATCTTCATCACATATTTTTATTCTATTACTATTTATTACAATGCTTAGTATTTTCAGTTAAAGAAAAATACCAAAGTATTACAAAGTGATCGTTAAGGTTTTAATATTTTGTTTTTTTAAATTCTGTTATATGTTTTAATTTTTTTCTTTATAGATATTTTAATTTTCTATTTTTCAGATATAAAAAAAGTAAATGATTTTTATAGCTTATTATTTGTATATTTTTCATTCTATATGAATTATGTTCATTCACCCTTAAATTTTAACAGCAGGCAAATGTCTTGGTTTCATTTAATGTAATATTTTATGTTATAAAATTAATTACATTCAAAGTATCAAGTAAATTAACATTTTTTCTATTAACAGGTTGATGGATATAACAATGAAAAATTACAATCTGTTAAATTTGAACGTTTTCCTATCGACTGTGCTCATTTCACTGTGGATGGGAAACAGTTTGTTGCCGGATCAAAGACACAGCGACATTTTTACTGTTATGATTTAATGGAAGGAAGATCAATGTATATTCCTGTTCATCATAATACTGGACATACCAGAATGAATGTAAGTAATGATTATATTTTTATTGAAAACAATTTCTTACAAATTTGATGTTGATAGAATTTCCATATGTCACCTGATGGAAAATTAATAGCTGCCTGTGGCAAGTTTGGAAATATTCACTTATTTACTGCTAAAAGTAAAGAATGGATAACTGTTTTGAAGATGAACGGTGCAGTAAATGACTTAACTTTTTCCAATGATTCAAAGAGATTATATTCTTTTGGAGGTAAAATTTATTTATACTCGATAGTTTTGTAATATATATACTTACGTGTATCATACCTATATTATATAAATACACAATAATTTTATAAAACAGCAATTACATGAAATAAACAAATATCTGGCTGTTAAAAATACAAATATTACATAAATATAATTATCTTGTTATAAATACAAATATTTGTTTAGTATAATATTACAAAATATATAAGTATAGGTCGTCAATAATAAATAAATAATACATTTATTGGTTTTCTTAAAAATAATTTTAACAAATTGTGATTGTACGATAAAGTTTTTGGTTTGTACCATTTATACTAGAATACATTATATATAAGCGTATAAATGTATATAATTATTTTATAGTATATCTAAAAAAAACTTGAATCCAATAATATGAAACAATACTCAATGAGTTAATGAACAGCTGACAAAAATTGAAATTGCATAAAGCTATGTAGTTTATTTCAGGGGTTGAAACTGTTATTTTAATAGAAATATGGGCAGCTATGACAGTGGTTGACCACAGATGTCTACATCAAAAATAATGTGGAGAAAACATCTGCGTGGACAAGTACCCTCTGTCCAATATCATCTAAATGTGCGATTTATTATTATGTAGTAACCATTATAGTTTTGATTAAAAGTAATGATTAGTGTGGTGTATACACATTTACTATTTATTTAAAGTTTTAACATTTTTCAAAAATGGGCAGAAAGCAATCAAACCCTGTTGAGTTATTATATTTTTGGTATGATAAAATCAAAAATATATCAACATATAAAATTGTTACAAGCCGTTATTAAAAAGTAATTTACTTAAATATTACGTTCTTGCCATAAAAATAAATGGGCAGAATTAGAAAGACAAGGTGATCTCATCAGAAACTCAATATTCCGCCCCAAACATTGCTTTTTGGCAAACATTTTATTACTCGAGTTCAACTTTCAAACTCAATTTTTCTTTAAACAGTTCAACCTATCTCTAATATAGTCAAAATTAAAATACATTTGTCAAACTTATATATTATAAAAAATAAAAGTAAATATGGCCGATACAAAAAAAAAAGTAATGTAATACTGTAATACCTGTTTCAAAGCCAATATTGAAAACCGAACAATTCAAGTACTAGTATTGAAACCAAAAACATTCAAATACTAGTTTCGTTACCCAAAACCAAAAAAATTCAAATATCGGTTTTGAAACTAAAAAAATTTAAATGTTTTTCAATCACTGGTTTATTTGTATTAATAGTCACTATATAATTAGCTAGTCATGGTCAATGACAAGTTAACATCCCTAGGTAATTCTAGGGCAATGTTAACTACATAAAATTACATATTATTTTTATTTATTTTAGATAGATTAAATTGATTTTAATGGGCTTTGTGACTTTGTATTGCTGTACACGTATATTATATCAAAAACAACTTTCTAATTCCATCTGACCGATACAATGTTTACTCTGATATTAATTTTCAAAACATTTTGTATTATTTAAAACTTACTAGAGCTAACACACCAAAAATATTTTTCATTTTAGTTTGAAATGTAATGAGAAATGTATTAGTTTTACAGTCGTTGCCAAATAAATTGGCACTGCGGCGGCGGTGTTTTTCAGTAGGTGTAGCCCAAACTAGTTGCGGTGTGTTTCAGCCACACGGGACGCCTCACCAAGTTCCAATTTATCTGTCAATAACTGTAAAATGTGTTTTTTTTTTTATATGTATAAATTTTTCTGTAAAAAGAAGTGCTCAAGCTTATCAATTTTTCGGTACAAATTTTATCTAGGTAGTTTGTACTTTAGAGGTTATTTTTTGATTTTTCCAATATGTTTTTAACAAGTAATGAAAAAGTACCAAAATATTATGTAAAAATAATCAAAAATCAACTATAGGTATTTTATAGGTTATTTCTTTGGTATTATGTAAATAATCACATTATGGACTTAACATTTTCACCATAAATATACTTAACATTTTCACCATAAATATATTTAAATCCAAAGTAATGTAAAATACATTCCAAAACGTTTTTCTTAATTTTGGGCTATTGGTCAAATATATGTTTAAGATATTAATTTTAGATTTTAAGACCTGAAAATGTAATACAAGTTTAGTTGTACATTACTCTGATTATTCAAAAAAATAATCAAAACAGATTTTCGCAATTTATTTATAATCAATGTTTTTCAACAAAATTATAAATTTTGTAATTTGTGATTTTAAGAAGTAAAAAAAATTAATATATGGTTATGCATTACTTATACTGTTTAAAAAATTATCAGAGTGATTCCAGTAACAAATTTTATTTAGTTGGTACTTTCGAGATGTCATTTTTTTATTTTTATATAATAGTTTTTAACTTCCACATCTCTCATAGTAATATTTCACATATAAGATTGATTGTAACCAAGCTATTTGTTTAAAAAATTATGCGGGAACACAATTTACGACTGTTGTGTGTTAATGCTATAGCTATATTAAAACTATTATTATAGAGACTCAAAATTATTGTTTTTTTTTTTTTATGTGACATTGAATAATTTATTATTTTTATGTAGATATGTGCAAATAGTTATAGTTTATATTTTTTATTATGTATCAATATCATAGATAACAAGAAAATTTGTTATCTTTGTCAGTATTGTAATTGAACAACAGAATTCACTATTCCGTGATAAAACTGCTTTCTGCATGATGATAATAAGAGGATATATGTTTGGATATATCCATTCCATCAATATATAATATTGATTCTGCCAGTATCATTTTGTCCACTACAGGTAGACCAAAAACAATTTATCGATTCCGCTACCACATGGTAAATATTCTGTTTGATATAGAAATAATTGCTATACAGATACGTCTAAATAGTGTAGTATATACACAGAATAAATTTAATATTGTTAATTAAAACTCCTTTTACACCACCTACAAGCTCGTAGCCAACCGTGAACTTTTAGTAATTTTGTATCCAAAATCGTCCACAATATATTAATACCCTAATATATTTGGATCCTCATGTCGAGGAAATAATATTACAAATTAATTACGGTTTAGGTGTAGGAAAATATTCTATATTAATAAATAGCAACATTACACAAAAAAAATTATGCAATCGTGTATCACCAGTGTTTAGATATACCTATTGTGGTACACATGAAAAGTTTCTGCTAAAAAAAGGTAAGTGACGGAATCGGTAGGTCGTTTTCAGTTGGAATCAATATAATCTCCTTTTACTTAAAAAAAAAAAAGGTCTGGCAGAATCAATGAGCCCCAATAATAGTGGTTAACAATCTCATAGATCTATTTAAAAAATCAACCATAATATTGTCATGTTTTATGTCCTTATCTATAAAGCTTCTTGATTTAATATTATATCATTATTCTTATTATTCATGTATAATATACCAAAAGAAAGTACTTAATAATGTAATTTATTATTATCTGTATTTTCTGTCTCCGCCTATCTAATTAGTAATAGTAGCGAAATTATACAACGCAGAATTTAAATTATGGCGTTTTAATTAACTATAGAGCTTAAACACCTATTATTAAATTTAACGAGAAGAATAATTCCAAATGAACCTTTTGGGCTTTTTGTAAAATACTGTCTGAAAAAAAAGTTACGGCATTTTTAGTTTTTGATATTTTTAAATATTATAACTTTTTTGTCAGACAATATTTTACAAAAAGCCCATGAGGTTCACTCACAAATATTTCTCTTTCAATTTTTTAATAGGTATTTTTACTCTAAATTTAACCTAAACATCAAAATTTCAATTTTGCGTAATGTGATTTTGCTATAGTATCTGTTAGATGGACAGAGACAACAAATGTGGATATAGCGTCCTCTTAACTAGAAAATTAATTTCCCAAACATGGTTTTAGATCATTTATTAAAATATAAGGATTGCACTATATTATACTGAATATATAGTTACCATATTTATGTGCAAGAGTTAATTCATATTAACTTCTCAAACCGAATTTCAAATATAAATATTTAATTAAATATGAATATATTTAGATATTTAGATTCAGTGGTCTGCTACTTCATATTATTTTATCGAACATTAACATGTTCAAATTATTTTAAATTCTTAATATTCTTGCACATGTCAACACTTTTTTGGTTTTGGGAAGGTCACTTTTTACACAAAAATATACCACTTGACCTCTACTAATGAAAACGGGTTGATGTTGATATTCCTTTTTATGTTGAATGGAATATATTTGTAATTGGCCTAATTAATTTTTAATATGAACATTAAACAGTTTATTTTTATTAACCAGTTACTTTCAACTATATAAAATACTAAAATTATGTATGAAAAACATTGTTTTAGAAACTGGTGAAATTTTTGAATGGGATGTCAATAGCCGAACATGTATTAATAAATTTATGGATGATGGTTGTCTTAGAGGCACGAGCTTAGCAATATCGCATGATGATAAGTATTTGGCAGCCGGCTCGTCATCAGGTGTTGTTAATTTGTATAAACTACCATGTGATGTAAATCCAAAACCTGATAAAACTATATTAAATTTATTGACGTCGGTTTCAAAATTATGCTTTAATAAAAGCTCAGATATTTTAGCTATGGCTTCTCACCAGAAAAATGATGCTGTAAAATTGGTAATTATTTATAATTTCCTTGACATTATTTTGTGTTATTTGCCTAATAAATCTCAAACGTATAATATTTTTTTCAGTTGCATGTACCATCTAAAACTGTATTTTCTAACTTTCCTACAACGTCTGATAATGTTGGAAAAGTCAGTTGTATAGACTTCTCACCTAATGGTGGATACATAGGACTATCCAATAATAAAGCTGAAGCTCATCTGTACAGGTAATTAAAGTTATTATACATTTTTATTAAGGAAGACATTACAGTTTATAGGTTCAACAAAAAATAATGTTATAATAAAAGCTTGTTCAGTACTTGCGCTCAACATTCATCAAATTTAAATTATATTTATACTATACTCTGTGATGTTCCTGTAGGATATACTATATACATGTTACGTACTCTCAAAATTCATGGGTATATTGTGTATATTCTCGAGAAATTTACAAAACAAAATATTGTTTTTAAATATGCCTTGCATTATTTTTATTTTTAATGTTTCACACTTGGTGTTTTAATGCTGCTGGTCCTCACATTTTGTTGTTACAAGCACATAATAAAAATATAATCTAAATGGACACATTTATCTAAATATAAAAATACTATTATCTATATTCAAATAGGTTAGATTTAAAACTTTGTTAGCTTTGGGAAAATTCTTAAAATATTCATATACATTTTTGGGTCTAAGAAAAAAAAATCATGTTTTGACGCCATTCTGAAATAATATTCCATTGTCAGAATTTAATATTTTACATTCTTCCATCTCTTTTAATCTCACGCTATACATTTTCGCCTTGAGTTTATGGAAAAACTAAATAGTTTATTTATTTGTAAACCACGTTACTATGGAATGTAAGTTATAATATGACTAGTGATGTAATAAATTAATGTAATTTAATTTAAATCATATGGGAAGTTTTTAATTTATAGATACGGAAAATCACACAGGTATCCACTGATCTATCATGAAAGATCACAAATTACTTAGATCATTTGCAAAGTTTTACTAGTATTTGTTAGTATGCTATCAATATTGGGAGCATGCACTACTTTTGTTTTATATCATATAATGCAATACTTGATGAACCTTAATACAAAGGCCTTTGATACAGTATCCAATAACTAGAAACTTATTTTGTACCGTATTTCTACTATAATATATTACTATATATTATTGTACTTATATCTAAATACAACATTATATAGGATGTCTCACAGAGATCTGACAAATGCAATAACTTATATAATAATATATTATTTATATTATATTAATAATATTTTCAAGTTTTTTTTTTTTTTGTAATATTACTTGAACCCTGTGCTACAATTCTTATATTTTATTTTTTTAGAACTAAAAATAAAAAAAAAAATTTTTTATAATCTAATATATAGTCATTTTATAAATTATTTTTTAAAAATATGTTGGTGTTTGAAATGTTTATTGTTTAAGAGTCGGCGATTTTGTAGTTTTCTTAATTTTTCTAAAATTACAATTATTTTCATTAATATCAATCGACTCATATTATCATTTTTTATATCGCTGTAATGTCGATTAGAAAGAAATAAATTCGAATTTAACAAACAAATTGTTTATGTTTAAAAATGTATTGGTTTATAAAATGTCTTAATCTAAATCTTGGATTATATAAACTATAAGAATTGTAGCGCGAGGTACAAGTATCTATTAAAAAAAAAAATTTTAAATATACAATAGAACAAAAGTATTTGTCAGATTTCCGTGACACCCTGTATAGTGTATTTTACCAGATTTATCTATTACCTAGTTATTTATTTATTTCTTAACAAAATGTATGCAAAACAAATAAAAACTTATTGTCATTGCTTGATTTTCTAATGAATTAATTATATTATATAATAAATGTAATAAAGTATATTATTACTTCTTTGCTGAGTTATAAATATGTATATATATTTTTTTTTTCTGTTCAAACATATCAAATATAATAATAAATACCATTACGATATGTAATTATGACACTAATCGAGTTTATTTATTTCTTATGTTACAGGTTGACACATTTTGAAAACTACTAAAATCACATAAAATAGTTAAAGCAATTATAAAAAAAAATCAACTATACAAAATGATTACAGTTATATGCAAAATTTGATTTTATATGTAATTTAATTATAATTATAATTAAGGTAATAAAGACAAGGAAAAAGTTTATGTATGTTTTAACTTATCTTATTACTTACTTATATGTAACATATTAATACATTATGCAGGAAAATATATAATAAATCTAATTAAATGGAACCATTAAAAATTAAAACCAGAGTTCATACCTAAATAAAATGTTAAACATTTAAGGTTATTGAAAAAAAAAATTTAAGACATTACATGCATTTTTCTTTTTTAATATGTCTATTTATTTATATTTCATGCCTACATTACTCCCGAGCGCACTCTCCCAGTGACTATTATCCCAACTAACTGAACCGCAACTGTTGCAAATATTATACATACGATTTTGATCATTAAATATGTCTGGTGATAACGGTTTCACCTGAAATTAATAAATTAATAATAGTAATTATAGCTACTAATTTTTCATCATGTAAATTATTTACATTTATCTCTTGATTATCATTAGTATAGCCACTCAAAAGTTTACTATATGGTTCTTCTTTGGTCTTGGGTATATTGGGTGTAAAAGAATTAGTTGAATTGACAACATGAATGGGAGCATTTGTTCCTTCATCATCTGAGTAATCATCTTCATCAGGATAATATTCATCATCATAGTCATTGTCAAAAGTATTGTATCTAATAGGCCGTTGATTTTGTAAACTTTTAACAGTATCATAAATTTTTTTCATAACTGAACTGCTAACAGTCTCATAACTATCACTGTTACAATGCTAAAAAAACATTTATATTATATAGGTATTATATATTCAATGGTAAAAATGGAGTATTATCATAGTAAACTAAAATTAAATAAACATTTCTACTTCTAAAATCCTTGCAAAAAATTGTAATTGACAAAGTTTATGAATTAGTTGAAAGTAAAAATGTAATTATTTTTAATTTAATGGGTATAAAACTAGCTTACATAAAGAATAATTTTCAAGTATATAAAAATTATTATAATCATTATTACATTTAAATATTACACAATCCATAGTACTTTGTACACTAGAAACAGGTCTAAATTATTTGTGATACTGAAAATATTTCTGTTTATCGACTATGTAATAAGTATTTATGTGGTAAATTTTTTTTAAATATATTATAATTAAAATTAATAATAATTTTATGCTTCTAATATTTTTATTTACCTGACAACGACTATTCAGATCTTCTTTTTTTACCACAATTTTGAAGTAATTTAACACTTCCTGAACTTGGTCATCCAGATTATGATTTTCTACGCAATAACATTGACCAATGCGCAATTGTTCAGCGACCTAAAAAGATAATCAATTATATTCCTATCTTTCAATAAAATATATTTTAAATTGTACCTTTGAGAATGCATGTCCAAAAGCTATAAAATGTAAATTCTTTGTTTTAATTAAATTCACTATAAACCAACAGTCATTAATTTTTGATCTATCAATTATAGAAGTGTCAATACCACATTTTCGTAAACGTTCAGCTAATTTTTCCAACGTGTTTGGTACCAACATTTTAAAATCTTTAACACTAGAAACTTGATTATGAGGAGATTTTGATTTAATATTTATTGTTGGGACTTTCTAAAATAAACAAATTAATATTTAACACAATATATTAATTTAATAGTTTGATTAAAATAAATGTATTTTTATAAATAGGTACATGTTTGTGTTTTTTATTTTTTGGTTTTGGTTTCATTGTCTCCATATGAATATTATTAGACACACGTTGACACACTTCATCAAATGGAATATTATAGGTTTTACATCTCGTTTTGAAAAGATTATAAATTTCTATTAGACAATAGGCATCTAGGGCTGAAAATTAAATTAATGTTATAATTACTACCTAATTAATATTAATATTAATATATAATCTATTTTTAAATGTTTGCATCCTGTACATCTAAAGAATTTGTATTATAGGCAATAACAATTTTTAATGTTATATTAATATAATTATATACTTACCAGCATATTTTATTTGACTAAACCGCAATGGTATTTTTTCCCAATTTGAAAATTGCTCAGTCTTGTTTAATGGCTTTCCAAAACACAATTTTACTAAATCTGAAAGACTATTATAGACTACATCTTCATTTGGATCTGAAAAAAAAAATACAATAAAATTAACATTATTATATATTTTAATATATTTTGTTGTGCCGAAATATATTAAAATATGTTTGAGAATTTAAAATATAAAACTAAAAAAAATTAAATCCAATGAATACACATATTAAATACTTTGATAAGGACACTGAAAATTCCATTTAGTCTCTAGTTCTTTCCATAACAACTTCATATCAATAAATCCAGGCCCATGCAGTGGTATATTATCAATTGGCAAAGCAGACTTAATCATGGATGCATCTCCTTTCCATTCGAAACCTGAAACAAACCAATTAATTAAATGGTAGTTGAACATAATTTTATTGATAATAATACATTGATGAATATTAGGTATAACACTGACCTAATTTTAATATATTGATATTGCTGAATATATTCATGGAAAATTCTTGCCAATGAAGTTTAAATTTTTGAGCTGGTTGAATTTGTGGTAGATGAAATATGTAAATTGTATCAGTGGTGGCAAGCTGAAGAGAAGCTAAATCACTTTTATCGCGTGTTAATTCAGGTTTCCATTCACAATCTAAACCCAAAACACTCAAATGTCCATCAAACACCTCAACATTAATTTTATCTAAAAATTCATTGAACTTTGAAGCACAATCAATTATATGTATTTGTTTGTCAGGCAATGGTAATTCATAATATTCTGTAGTTGGCATTGACTTCTCTATACTTGCACTCCTATTGACCAATAGCGCACAGAGATTAACAAATTATTTTTAGCACATATACTTATTTTAAGTAAGTATCTTTTTTAGCTTACGCGTTCTCACTGAATAATAACTCTTGTTGTATGTTTGGTGGCAATAACGATGAATCAATGGAAAATAAAATGGCGAAATAAGCACCCTCTTGAAAATCACCAAAACTATCCAACATTTTAACAACTTCCAACATCATATCCTCATCATTGCCAATTGATTCCAATACCATTTCCCTCCAACCATCAATACCTTTTAAACCACTAGTTATAATAATTATACGATACAAATCTGTACCTGTAATTTACCAGTAACACCAGATTGATAACGATAAAACATGAACTTTAGAGCACCTCTTGTTTTTAGTTTAGTTATGTTAGGTGCTAATTCATTAGGGATATTATATTTTTTCATAATCCTTGATAAATTTGATTTGATTTGACTTTTATTACAAAAATTGTTATTGACTAATGTAACATTCAAGCGACTGTAATAATAATATAATTTAATTAATATACCAATAGATATTATATAAAATATAAATATTAATGGAACTATTTTGATGAGAGTAACTCGGAAACTACTGGGTCAATTTAAATCATATCATTGAATTGATGTCAATATGTCCTACCATTATTAATTTAATTGTAATTAAAATTAATTTTTTAAATACTTAGAAACAAAAAGTAAAATGTACGTCAACTACAAAATATTAAAACTAGATTTTAGATAATTTCTGGAAATCAAAAATTATTTATTTTTTACAATTACACTGAATTTTTTATATAGTTGGAACAGTTTTTTCCAAGTTGTAGCTTACTAAAAATACTTGATTGACCAAATAAGTTATCATCTCTCAAAGGTCCCGATAACCCTGGTTTTTTAAGCAAAAAACTAGATTTTTAAAAATACTGTTAAAATTATTAAAAAATGAATACATATATATATATATATCTATAAATTACAAATTATAGAAAACTATATAAGAAAAGTCCAAGGTATACATTTTCTAGTGGGTGTAACAGTTAAATATCATAACCAAATCAATTTTTTTGGTATATATAATATTTTATATCGCACATTATGTAAAATATAAGATTTAATATTGTACCATTGATTATAATTGATAATATAGGGGGTTGCACTGGGCTGGTTATGGGCCCCCAGGGCTCTTTGCTTATATTTAAATAACAATAGTATATTTATTAATAAATCTTTAAAAAAAATTTTCTTCAGACTCGATATCAATTTATGAAATAGTTTATTATTATTTCCTATTCTGCAACTATGGTTAAAAATTCTAAATGATTTACCTGTTTTTTAAATCTAAGGGTCTTTCTAAGGATATAGTCAAAAAGTGAATTATGTAATTCTAGATAAAATATAATATGTGTACTATGTAAAATTAGTTATCAGCACTATTATAATACTGGGATTGAATTATTGTTTTTAATTTTTTTTTGTTATATTATTCACAAAAACATTCCAGATTTTATATCATGTACTTCCTCTCCAAGAACCTCCAAATTTCAAACATTTTAAAACAGTTTTTAAAATTAGCTTAATTTTTGAATTCAAGCCATAGCATTCATGTACAAAATGAATAATCGTTTTTTTAGATATGCATTACTATTTTGAATATAATTTGTGTTATAAGTTATTTTATAATACTTGACTAAATGTTAAATTTATTTTAAAATTTCCAAAATATTATGTTACTTTATCAACAAAATGCATTATATTTCAGATTTATTAAAATACATCCTCTCATCAAGCTTAAACATAAGAATTTATGTAATACAATTATCTCTTCCTATATACTAGATATATACTTATATTTACTTTGAAACCAATAATTTGATACTGACTGTATATAGTATAATTTATATTTTTAACTTTTTATTACATCTAACTAAATGAAAAATGTTTTCTAATTTTGGTATTATTAGATACACTGAACTTCACTTATCTATTGTTAATTAGATAATAATACAGCATATGCGTTTATATTGTATATAATGTATCAAAAGTATATTTGTCATTGCATGCATTAAAATGTTTATTATAGTACAAATAATTGTTTATCATTGATTCTGAAATACTAATTTTCCGTGTGCAATAAAGATAGAACAGGGATATTTATAGCAATTTACAGATAATAAGACCTTAAAATTGTACACAAAGTGTAAATGTGTATTATTCTATAGGTATTAAAAAAAATCATGAAAATTATTTGTCAATTGCAATTTAATTTTTTTGACAAAATGAATTATTTATTTCGTTATAATATGACAATTGTGGAGGACACACATAATGGATATTGGTTATAATTTATAATACTTAAGGTTGGACTGATCCAAACCACTAGTCGTGGCCAAGTTATAGTCATGGGGGCTTTTTCTACGCCTATTAATACTAATAAATAATATTGTAAAATTCTGAATATTATTACTTGTTAAAATGTACAAGCCATTATTACTTACGTCTTACAATCATTTATTACACATTTATTTATTTTTACCCAATTATATTTATAAATTATTAAGGAAGATAAATAAAAAAATTATAAAATATTATATACCTACATTGAGCAACAACAATCATGTGGGGCGATAATAATTTTATCGGGAAATGGCCATATGGCTTCATAAATATGCTCCTACATCAATGCAGGTTATGTATTGGTAATACCTGTATTATCTACTGGTGACACTATACCAGTCATCTGGGAGGCTTTACATGGTCACTGACCAAGTGAATCACCAATAAATACCAGTGAATTGTTGGTAAACTTGACACAAGTTAAAGGATTGCCAATGTTTGGCTGAAACATTGGGATTATTTGTACACAACTAATTGTATAGTGTACCTGGCGATTAGTAAACTAGCTGGCCGTACAAATTTATTTATATTTGGGAATAGAATATTCTAGAGCTGGTATACAATTCATACATGGGAGCATTCAAAACTAACATTGCAAGTGTATACCAATACTGGACAATAAATATACTTACATGTAATACATAGGCACAAATTTAGTTTTAAATTTTAGGGGTGGACTATGATTAAAATTTATTAAGAATTTTGCAAAGCCCTGGGCCTTTTCCAAAAAAAAGAGAAAAAATTCATTGATACTTTTATCCTTGTTACGACTCTGCATATGGGACTAAGGTATATAAATTATATTAGATACAAACCATTTTGGGGGGCATAGCCTCCTAGTAAGCCCTAATTGCACTTATGTATATGCACTAGTCATGTAGTAGGATCAAACTAGAAAGATAATATTGGCCATATATTTCCACTTACCAGTGGCCAATGTTGACCATATACACCAGTCATATTGGTCAGGATAAACCCACAGTGGCAGGCCACCCGTTCTCTGTTTTAATAATAATGATAATTAATGTTCAATGGATATTTTTATCGGTTTTGATGCAAAACTATACCATAGAAAATTTTATTTTGTGACTATACAACAGTTTTTTTTTTTGCATAAGATTATAGAACAAATGAAACATCAGTTTATTTGATTATTTCACA
This sequence comes from Pemphigus obesinymphae, assembly GCA_025469235.1. Lineage (NCBI taxonomy): Eukaryota > Metazoa > Arthropoda > Insecta > Hemiptera > Aphididae > Pemphigus > Pemphigus obesinymphae. The sequence goes on along the minus strand of JAIPRL010004873.1, from coordinate 10,278 downwards.
GTTCATTTGTGCTAGGTTTATTATTATTTTAATCATTAATTGTTCCTCACTGTCCATATTTCGTACTTATAAGTAGGTACCAAACTTAACCTAACTTAAATTTTCATTTTTTATTTTTTCTACCAAAAAATTATGTATAATTGATAATATAAAAGTTGTAAATACTGAAAAAAAAAGAAAAAGAAAGAATGAGAAAAATTGTTTAAATGTGCCAATAAAATAAAATAAAATTTGTCTTTCTATACAAAACTATATGTATGACCAAAGACCTTTTTTTCGTATATATCCAAGGTAGATAGTATAAAAATCTAGTATTTTTGCAAAAATCCCTTGTAAAATAAAAATAGGTAGCATATTTGAAATAATTTAAGTTTATTGCAAACTAGTTTACCAGTTGTAAAATTAATAAAAAAATTCATTACTTTGATAATTTTGTTTATCATACTAAATATTTAATATAGTTATATTTGTTTTAGAGTTTTTAATATTAAAATTTATTGTTAAGTTCCTATATGTCATTAAAAAGAAAATAAAGTTTACTTTTGAGTTAAATGTATTTGTAAAAATTAGCTAAAAACACTATAAGCGGGATAAATTAGAGTTGGCTTATCCTCCACATAGGGCGCTGGTAAGGTCATAATATTTGTTACACCACCCAGAAAAATTAGTAAAATACGCTGGAACACCGAGTGATGTTTACCACTAAACAATAACATATTTTGATTACATATCCATCTTAAGGAGTGCCATTTTTCTCCCATTTATTAGAATTTATAAACATGATATTTAATGAATTTTCTCACATATCTAGCAATAGCGGTAAACAATGTATAAATAATATAATTATTTGGAAAGAATTTTAAATTAGTTATACATATGTGTTTATATAGACGAAAAACTGTAGTAAACCGCTGAGTGGTGTTACACCTCTAATATTGCTGGTCTTAAAGTCCATTAAATTTTGATTGGAGCCTTTTGGAAAAATTGTGAACTGGGCTTTTCAGTTCAGTCCGACTATGTATAATACTATACATTTTTTAGTAATTTTTTAAAAAAAAAAAACTGGTGGCCAATTATGATATTTTAGTAAATACCATAGTATAATATAAATTTTAAAATGAGTTTTTCCAACTATTTTTAAAAATAAAGGATTCCACACCAATGATTTTTAGTAGCCAGTAAAAAACATCTACAAAAAACAAACAAAATGACCTCTCAAACAGTAGTTCAAACACCTATATTCAAATACATATAAAACAATATTTTGGAGGCAATATATTTGAAAAACTATTAATTAACAAAGAACTTACAGCAATTTAAAAACTAAAAAAAAAGGATTTTGTATATTCAATATTTTGCTATAGAATAGGAGAATGAAAAAAACCTATGAAATTGTATCCCAAATATTGTCTTTTAAATATTATAACTTTAAAACAATTTTAAAAAGCCATTTTGTTTGTTTTTCTTAAATTTTATTTTTGAACAAATGTCATGATTACACAACAATAAAAAGTGGAACGGATACGGGGCTATTTTTAAATTAATTTTAAATATATTTAAATATTTTTCAATTGTTGGATTTTCATTTTTCATGAAATTACCTATAAAATGGCCGCACTGACATCCTCTTGAGTTTTTTGGGTATAAGACTTGAAAACTGAATACAATATTAATTGAACATTATTTTGTACAATACTTTAATTATATTCAAAAAATCTTAAAAATTGTTTTTATACTACTAGTTAATAATCAATCGGGCAGAGGACTTGTAACTTTAAAAACCACAAAATATGTAACAAAAGTCTAAAAATGAAAAATATAACCTAAAAGTAAAAAAAATGAAACTGCATTTCTTGTTTCGACCAAACATAAAATGTTTTATTTTTTACTCAGCTATGTTTGTGACTATAAAACAAATATGCAAATGCTACAGTACTCTGCTCTAGACTAAACTAATAAGAAATAATATAAATTTAAAACTATAATATTAAAATAAACTAAATATATAACTGACGGTCATACTCTTGTTATATACACCATAGCTTTGTTCAGAATCGTTTTATTGAAATAAATGATTTATCGTGGCTTTCAAATTTAATACATTGCTAAAATTCTACCCAACAAGGAAAGTATTCCATCTCCTACTGACCATCATTTTTTAAACATTATTTTAACTGTAAAATGTAGAGAAACAATTTGTTTTTGGAGATTGATTTATTTTTAAATATTACACCTTGACAAATATATAGTTTAAAATTAACGAGCTTACAAATTATGAAATAAGAGAAAAAGTATATGTTTTACAACGAAAAAATATTTGTTTTATTATATACCATGAAGATACTATAATTTTTAAATTAAATTAAACCGTATATTAAATAAATAATTAGTGTTCCTTACTTTGCCAATTGATATAAACAATCGTCACTATCCATCAACAAATCATCAAAATATTTAACCAAGGCTTCTTGTTGAAATTTGCTTGTAACCAAAAATTCTTCTGTCACAGACACCAAATTAATGAAATACAAGGGAAGTATAAAATCTTCTACAGTAAATCTATTTTGTAAATGTAAACTCATACTAGCATAACATGCCTAAAAATGAAAAATGTACAATATTTAATGATAATAATAATAACCTCCTTTGCAAAATTTTAATATCGAGGTGTCAATTACTAGCCTCTTTATATCCTTTTTGTTTTAAAGTCTCTCGAATCAATTCTTCCATAACATCTAAACAAGTATTGCAGTTGAAAATTTTGACAATAGTGTTTACTGTGTTTTGACAAATTCTCTTCTGTAGTACCATTTGAAATGCTTGAATTTTCAATTCATCAGTTAATACATGTTCATATTCACTTTCATTAAATTTTATCCATTTGTAAAATTCCTCTGTTACTGTAATCCATTTAAAAATATGAAATTAAAAATTTACATTTAGATCACAGAATCAATTTTATAACTGTCCCTCAAAAAAAAACATTTTTACCCAATTCATGAGAAATTTATAAAAATTTAAACTCCATCCATTTTCAGTATAACTTAACAAACGTTCTTCATTATTTAATTTTTGTAGTAACATAAAAGTAATATTACGTTAATTATTTATATAATATATATTTATAATAATTTTGTAAAATAACATGTTAAATTTTAATAAATACAAAATAATTTATTATTATACTATTATTTATATTATTATTAAATAATATAACTCTAATAAATTTGTCTAAAATTATTTATTATGATTTATACTTGTAAAAAATAGAATATTTTAACGATTTATTATTTTATAATAGGTAAGAGTAGGCTTGATATTGAATTTCATAAAATTCGACTGACGACTATCAAAAATATTAAAATTTTTTTGACATTTTATTTTATTATTTTCATTTTTACATATTTAAAAATGTTAAAAGTTACATCATTATAACCAGTTACTTTTGAGTTGAAAAGTAATGTAACACTATTACTTTTATATTTAGGTAACGAAAAATTAATCTATTTACCTTATAATTTTGCAACTCGCGTAACATAACTTAGTTATATTTTAAAAGTAATTTATCCATTTTCTATTAATATGGTTTATATTAGAATTAATATTGGCCATAATATTAACCAGTGATGGATTTAATGATCGAAAATGTCCAATCAAGTTCCTCTCTTATGGAGATTAGATCTTTATATTATATTGTAACACTTAACGCTTTTCCAAAAAACTACTTTTAAATTGTTTCAATATTCTTATTTGGAATCCAATTTATCCACTTTAGTTCAAAGCGTTCTAAAAACGCCAAAATCAATATTGTAGTTCAAGTAAGTCAATTTTATTATATGATTAAATGCATATTTTCAGAAATTACCATTTTGGTCTTTATGTATTTCGCATAAACGGGAACAGATAATACTGAGTAATTATTTTAACATAAACCAGGCTTTATCTTGGAAAGTATATATAATTTTTGTAAAATTGTTTATAATTTTAAAATTTGTATTCTCTTCTTTTATTTGTTAAAACTATAATCTAAGTCAAATTTTGATTTTCAAATGAGACTTGTTTAAGAATTTACACTTGATAAAGAAATCCGATAAATATTTCCAAAATAACCAAACTAAAGTAACCTAACCTAGCTCTGCCATAGTAATTCTGAGTTTCCCTCTCAATCACTAAAAGATAAAGTGAGAAGCGCATGATGTATATAGTGTCTTGTAAAACGCAGTATAGAAATTTGACATTTTCATTCAGTTAAAAAAAAACACATTTAAAACATTTTTTAAATAATTTTACTTTTATTAAATATTGCATTACCTAACAGAATGTATTATAACAATAACTATTTGTATTTAACAGAATTTTTGACCGATTACCAAAATGTGTACAGCTCACAAAATAGATTTATTACAATGGGTAATTATTATTTATATTTCATATTTTATAAAAAAATTCACCTATACTCACTAGTATTAATCATTGTATTAGCTTTTCCCTTACTTCTGTCTTCTGATAATACATTTATCAATTTCAATAAGGTGGTGTATGGATCGGAACTTGTTTTAAAATAATTTCTTAATGTATCGGTTAATACTTTACTTTGTTTCCCTATGAATATTAAATGATCAATGATTAAATTAAATATTATATTAATATAAGTATAATAACAAAATCAAATATTCTATAAAAAATATTTACATGTCGCCCAAATATTCTGTATATGTTTAGCAATACTGTCTATGTCTGGTCCAAATTCTTGTGTGGGCAACTGAAAACTATTTGTAGGTGATGGCATATGTCCTTTCTGACAATTCATATTTCTTGTTGGTTGATGTGTATGTTTTTTTTGAATGTACAATGTCGAAGATTGGGTTTCTAAAATTAAAATAAATAAATAAACAATTGACCCAACTTATATTAAGCCAACATTGACATTACAATATTATTATTTTCGACAGTTTACTAAAACTACTAATGATTATACTTATTATTACCGAGATGTTCGTTATGCCATGTTGTTGATGGACTGTTTGTCAATGGCCTGACGAAATCTTGACCAGAATTATTCTGTTGGGCTGTAATTTGCACTCTCTGCCGGGAACATCCATTAGAAGTATTTTCGTTCCACCACCGTTCGGCCATGGTATTTGTTGCGACTTACAGACAGATCAAACACATTTGCAATGGAAACTTTGATGGCCAATCTCTCTCTCTCGCCGAATCGTTGCACTGTGCAAGTCTTGGTGATGTTTGCAAAATCAAATACGTTTATCAGAATGAACAGGTTTTTTTCGTCATTTATAAAGCGTTTGAATTGAATCTATAGAACGTACTCATAAAACCTAAAGTAACATTATCTAATATATTATATTATTGTATAGTAGCGACAATAGCGTCATTTTTCAACAATAGTATTATTGTTATTATTATTATTATTATCATAATAATGATAATATCAGGGGTGACACTTTAATTTGGACGGCATGCCGAAAATTGTGAAACGGTCGGCACGCGGACGTGTAAATAAGATTAGGTGATAACACTCGGGTTACAAACTGGAGCTATTTTTGACGGCACTTTTTTAATTCAAATAAATTCTACAGGTAGCGCTCATTGATCAGAGGTTTATTATTTGCTATGAAGTACATTAAACCATAATGCTCGGACATGTCACATTATTTATTTTATAAATTATGTAATATATAAATAGGTAATGCCATTGATTATAGAATAATGATTATAACATGATAAACTATATCATGGATTATAATATCATAGAATAAAAATACATTTTTAATACTGAATATCTACAGTGACTATAGATATATATAAATAATCTGGGTTTCGAGATTTTATTGTTATTTTTTAAATAATTTATAACTATATTACATATCTATACTTGTGTTTACATAATGGAGTAATGAAATAAATAGAACAATAACATGTTACAAAAAACACTATAGTTTAAATTTATACATATAAATCTAGTCCTTAAATATTAGTTACAACAAAAAAGTCAGCTGTGTGTTGTATAAATTGGAAAAAAATAAAATAAAGAATGAATTTATATGCAATGAGAATATTATGGTGGGAGTTCGAAGAGAAAAAGGACAATATAAGGAATAAGTATTTAAGAAGTAAAGATATGGTCTTAAAATAGAGAAAATAGAATAAAGTGGTATGGGCATATTGTGAGAACCTAAAAAGAGATGTTAGAAGTAATTGATAATACATAGAAGGCTGATGTGGAAGAGCATTTAATTGTTGGTCAATCCCAAATATCAGAGAGGATGCAAGGGAAAAGAAAAAGAACCATATTATCTATCTAAAATAGGGTTGCCATATGTCTCGGTTTAGCCGGGACACTATACCTGCTTTGAACATTGCGTCACGGTGTCCCAAAAACACCTTTCGGGACAGCTAATTGTCCCGGAATCCAATTTCGGTATTTGATATTAACATTTTTCAATTTTTTCTAGGTATAGAAAAACATGTTTGAAAATTATATAATTGATAGAATTACACATAGCCATGGATATTATACACACTTACTCCAAAATATGCAGTTATTATTTGGAATTATATAAAAAAAATTAAATTTGTAATGTTAATAAGGATCGACAAAAAAAAATTTTCGAGCAGTTTTTAAAGAATAAAATGTCAAATGCAAAAACGTTACTTTCGAAGATAATTGATTATCACTTATTAACTTTTATACATTTTAATGAACTTAATATAAAACCAATGTAGATAGACGTTAAATGTTCTTTTAATTAGCCTGATTCCTAAATACAGCAATAGAATACGTGTTTTCATTGATGAATATTGAGAATACTATAGAATGAACAAGAAGTTATGGGTGATATTTGACATATTTAGAATAGTTAATAATAATAACGGAATAATAATCAAACTAAGTTTTGACAAATACATCGTATTTTTGAAACTTGTTTTTTTTTTTAAGATAAAATTAAAAAAATAACTTTCCTGACCAAATATTTGATCGGAAAATGGTCTGATTAAATCAAGTCTTCAAGTAGAAAATGTTTTCTAAAGTAAATTAAGAAAAATTTTTTAAATATTTGGATGGTGGAACTTTTACTTAAAACTATAGTATAATTTATTTTTTGTCCCGGTGAGTACTTTGTTAATGACATCCTCGGGGGACTTTCCACTGCAAAATCCAAATTAATTCGGGCTGAGACCCCCGATCAACTCTAAATGGTCCATGAGCCTGTGTAATAGAATCCTCTCTAACATCTTACTCGCAGTCTCAAATATGTGCAGTTGCTTGAAACTAGAAGGGTTTTCCACTAACTTACCCGATCCCCTGTGAAGTAGCACTAGCCTAGCCTTCTTCCAAGTGCGGAGAAACACTCCATCCGTAAGGCATCTCTTATATAAAAAGATTAGCGTAACGGGAACCTTCTTCAACGTAATAGAGAGTATCTCGTTTGACACTCCGTCCGGACCGGGTAAATTCGTCCATAGTTAAAGGTGTCTCATCTTCTGGTCCTAGATTTTGGCCGAATCTCACTCCAGTTGACAACTGGTCTATCTGGAAAAGGGGCTTCAGCTATAAGTTTCTCGCGTCCAGACTCTGCTACATTTGATCGCCGTCTAATGAGAGTTTTGGTTACAATCTTGTAAGGAAGTCCCCACGGGTCACTCTCAACTAACGTATAAAATTCAGCCCAGCTCTTCTCCTGGCTGCTACGGATCTCTAGCCTGAGTGACTTCCGCGCAGCCCGCTAATATTCAAGCTCTATGACGCTGCCCAAAGGTCCTTTCTTTTTCACGGAACTCAGGTATAGGCATCTGGGCCTAGCCTTGATGCATTTTCTCCTGTATTCGGTAATGTCGCTGTTCTATCAGTGTACCGGCTTACATCTGTTGGGGTCTATAGTCCTTCTAGGCATGAAAGCGTCACACAGTTCCAAAAGATAGCTGTTAAGGGCTTCTACCGCTTCTTCAGCCGGAGTCTCGAAGATTGCTCTAGACAGTTTTTACTTCTTCTTCCAGCTTGCGATGTAACGCTTCCATGTCAAGCTTGCGAAGAGCCCACTTTACACTCTCCTGGTGGTTAATATGGGTTTTCAGTTGGATTTTCAAGATCCCAAACTTGATTCCCAGTGATCACTGTTTTACTTCTCATTCATTCATCACTGGCGGTGTAATCATCGGAGACATTCCAACCCATCACCTCGTAGATACCCAAGCCAGAGAATATAATATCGATAACGGATGTGGACAGTTCTCTCTGAAAAGTTAGATTATTGCCAAAGTTGTTCGGCCAAAGTTCCAGGCTGGCGATGAAGGCCTCTAACGCCTCACCTTTAGCGTCAGTGACGTTAGAGCCTCATAACCTGGATTTGGCATTGAAATCATCAGCTACCACAAGGCCATCCAAGAACAGACCTAAGGTCATTTGCCTCTCATGTACGGTTGGGCCATTAGGAGTTCAGTAATAACTGATAACCCTAATGCAGTAATGCCCCCGAACTTGATCCATGCATATCCAGCCCCGTACCGGAACTTTCCGCTATTTGGTCAGCCCTTTTTTCAACGCCATAGAGCACCTTTTATCTATTCTCACTGCCCAGCTGGGTTGATTTTTTGGGGCTATAGTGCTCACTGATAACCAAGAGGCCAATTTCTCGTTCTGAAATCTTCTGCGATAGCAGGTGTTGAGCCACTCAGCAGCCGTTCAAATTAACTTGTAGGCAGTTAATCATAACTGCTGTTAATCATCGCTCTCACCGCCGACTTCGTTGCCGATCTTTGCATCCACGCACCTAAGCCTGGGCGATGTGATATCCTAGCGAAGCCTGACCGTTCACAGGCTATGCAACGATCCTCACCACTCAAACATTGCTTATCCTTGTGTCCATTGTCTCCGCATCTCCAACAGACCGAGGAGAGGTCGGGACCACTACATTAACCTGAATGGTGATCGAAGCTATGGCACCGGAAACACCTTTCTGATGGTGGACGGCGTTCCAGTACACGACATATCGTCCAGCCTATGTCTCACCTTGTTGATCACCGTTTCCGCAGATTTGCTAATTTTGAGGGTAGACACTTACTGGCCTTACCGTATTGACCATAGCACAGTAATTGACACTGAAGGTTGCTCGTTTCTGGCTGCCTGGTAGCCCGAATCTCCAGTTATCGTAGTCTTCACCGCCTCCAAGATCTTGTCTTTGTTAGCGGCCGTATCTATATCGAGTATCTCGCCTTCAATGCTGTTACCCAGTTAGGATACCACACCCATGTTCGAGCCAAGCTTAGCCGAGTATGCCACCTCCAGCTTAAACACAGCCGCCTCGGTGCCCTTGCCTTTTCCTACTTCGACAAGAAGATAACCGTCTCGCGTTCGCCTACGTTTAACAGACTTAGAGCTGACCCCAACTTCTTCTAGATTAGCCCAATTAGGGCCCAGGAGAGCCTTAACCGTGTCCGTGTATGTTGATCCTTCAGAAAATTTTACGAGTACCACCGGGGGTTTTGGTAGCGCCTTCCGTTGTTCCGTAGGGTTCTCCTCCTTGTTGCTTTGTTGCAGCTTCCGCTTGACCTCCGTCCATTGTGTATCCTTAGCAGTCACCCGAGCAATAGGGGTTGCCAGTGTTTCCTCGTCATTATCGTTTGCAGTGGGCGATGTGTTTATGCTTTCTCCAATTGCTCTGAGTGATGCTGGTCCACTGCGAATGTATATCACTTTGTGTTTTTGCCGGTTGCTTATGCTAAATAAATTATTATACTAGCTAAATTATATGCACTATTATCATCGAGCATACTTCTTATTCCTTATACTATGAGCGATTTATTTATAACAAGTTTTTTTATTTATTTAGGTATTTATCACATTAAGTCAATTACAAATTAAATATATTTATATATATATTTAATATATTTGTGCCCTGTGGAGGGGGCTAAGAATACCTCCACGGTTTTCTCATGCCTTTCGTAGAAGTCGACTAATTGAGGTAGCGTCAGGTTGACAGTCGGCATAAAACTTGTCAAAAAGATAAGAGTAGTCTTAAAATGAATATAGGCGAGTTTTCCCATCTCGGATGTTCGCAGGGAAAACAAAATTGCGTACTTGGGTGTGGAGATAGCCTAAGGGACCAAGTGACCAGTACCAGCCTGACAGCGGTTGCGGTAGCCGTTCCATCAGTTATATGTGCGGGTCTACCCAACGGCCGTGATGTCGATGGTGTAGGGAAAGCACCAAAGTGTTTTGGGTTAGATTCGCACTTGAGTACGCAGGATAGGTTCAAAGTG
>JAIPRL010004872.1:0-35324 GCA_025469235.1 Pemphigus obesinymphae | reverse complement strand
AAAAGAATATGAAACCTTTATTGAATTGACATCTGATTCATCGCTGCAAGAAAAATTTAAATCAATGCCATTAGCAGAATTTTGGTGCAGTTCAAAAGATGAATATCCTCAATTGTCACAAAAGGCCTTGTTGGCATTTTTACCATTTGCAACCACTTATATGTGTGAAACGGGGTTCTCCACCTATGTATCGACAAAAACAAAACACCGCAACAGACTCGATGCCGAACCTAATATGTTAATACAACTTTCATCAATAAAGCCCAATATTAAGAATATTTGTAATAATAAAAAGCAATTTCACGCATCTCATTAAGTATTTATTATTATTATTATAAGTATTATAAGTAATATTATATACAATTATTATTATTTTATTATTATAATACCTTTAACACAATATTAGTGTATGACATGATTATATATTTTTTTTTTTTTTGCAAATAATCCTATAAAAAAGGCTTAAAAGCAAAAAACCAAGTAGGGGTTCCACGATAAAAGTGGACGTCAAAAAGGGTTCCACGGATAAAAAAGTTCAAGAAACGCTGATATAGACTATATATAGACAGTAATTGTAGAGGCGGGGGGGGGAGGCAACAATCAGACGTTTCCGCGGTTGATACGACTTATCAGGAGGTATTTATGAAACGTCCCCCCGGAGATATCTTGTTGTTGCGCGCTCGCATTCCTTTTCGTATTTCTGAATCGAACGGTCGTTTATATGCACCGATCGATGAGAAATATTGAATTGTCACGTCACGAAAAATCGATTTTGGCCAAAAACGGTCGGGTTGTCGTCTCTCTAATTTTTCCAGTTACACAAAATGCTATTTGCCGGTTATATAAATATAAACACATAATACCATATATATATATATATATATAGTGACGTTAATTTGTCCAGTATATATATATATATATATACTTGTATATATAAGGACTCGGGGACCGACGAACGCGCTATATATTATATTGGATGCGACCGTTAATAATCGTTTCGTTTCGTTTCGTTTCGTTTTTATTTTTATTTTCTCCCCCCCCGGGTCGGTCTGCTGGGGGAAGGACAGTGCACGTCGTCCTGGGAATAAGTTTTAGTTAATGAAAATATAAGTGGATAAAGATTTAATCGAAACACATGTCCCCGCGTTTCGTCCGCGTCCATATCTCTATCTATCTCTCTCCTAACCGCGTATACCGTATTCCGTGTACCGCCGACGTCGTTCATATAATGGAATTACCCTCGGCAACCGGCCGCGGCGGTCCGATCGTCGACCGTTTGCCGTCCGCGCCCACGTGGGGGTTATGGGCCGCCGCGGCGCCGCCGGCACTCTCCGGGACGGCCGGGGCCGCGTGCGCCATGCTGCTGCCTGCACGCCGACCGCGACCAATTTCCATTTCTTTTTTTTTTTTTTTTCCCCTTCCATCACGCAATATCGCCGCACGTTGTCTTTATTGTAACGCATTTGTTTTTCTTCGCCTTTTTTTTCCGTGTATGTATTTTATATCGGTTTTTTCGACAATAAATAATTTACCGTCGTTATCGACGATAAACGCTTTTTATATGAATATATTCATACGTATTTTATCGTAAACACATTGTCAAAACAACAATATTATTATAATAATATAGTATATTATACAGAGTATATTGTACGCACGATATAATTTATAGTGTAACGCGTACAGACGGTATATGATATTACATATAGGTACCACAAGGCTCAGTGGCGCCGAACTTCTAAAAATGTACTCGGGCCAAATGAAAATACAACGGCCACAAGCATACTCCGTCCGCCTGCGAACTCCCCCCCCCTTACCCACCGGAATCACATTTCTGTAGACATTAGCATTCAACTGAGATAGAGAAGACTCTGAACTATGGACTAGGTACCTAAATAAACAAGTATTAATTTATTTCATCAAGTAACCAATTATAGTTTATTATGTTGATTAAAATATTGCAAAGACGTCCAGCCTCTGATCGCTGGCCCCCCCCCTCCTTTAAAAATGTGGTCAGGCCGTGGCTTGACCTAAACATAGGACTCGGCGCCACTGCCACGGCTGTATAGATACTGCGGTTGTTATTATATGGTTTGACCTATACTGAGCTGCAGAGAAATGTGACCGTCAAAATAATGTTCGTATCGAATTAGGCGAAAACCTGACGTTTGTCTGCACGTCACAAAGAATCCTTAGGCTCCACGTCCTTATCACGCATGCGCGCAGACCATAGATAATAAATAAATCTATATTATCTATCCATATACATTTTTATATTAATCATAATATTAAATGTTTAATCTGTGATATAAATTTTTGTGTGTAAAATTCTATTCAATTTAACAATGACAGAATAGATTAACGTTTTAATTTGTATACAAATTTTTTTCATTCTCATGCTTATCGATGACCTATTTTTTCAGACTTGTGGAAAGTGACTAACAATTATTTTATAATGCTTGGAGTCTGTAGTGTGATGGGACCATTTCGAAAACAATTACTATCCACACGGCATGTTTTAAGAAATTTATTTGAAAATTTGGGTAAAATACATTCTGCCGAAAAAAATAACTTGCATGAAAATTGAAATCTTAATCTATTTCGTCATTGTTAGGTTGAATAGAATTTTACATCATATATAATAAAGAATTTATTAAATTAATTAATAAGAATAATTTTTATTGTCAATGTTTTGACAAAGTTAGTTCACGAACTAAGATATATAATAATATAATATAATCTTCGTTTGTGGATAATATAGATTTATTTATTATCTATGGTCTGCGCGCATGCGTGATAAGTACATGGAGCCTACGGATTCTTTGCGACGTGCAGACAAACGTAAAACCTGGGGACTACTAGCGCTCCTATAACTATGTAGTTTAACTTATTACCATTACAGATTAATTCTACGTTATCACTGTACAAGTTTTAAGCTAACTGCTAGATGTCACTGCAGTTGAAAAGGTTTTTGTAATTTTTGATAAGAACATTTACTGGTCACGAATCATCTCTCGCCGGACAACCATAGTATCTATAGCCATGATAGGTACATATATATATATTATATGAAGGCAGTGTGCAAGAATTATTTATAGGAAGCAAGGTGTACAATAACCTAACCTAAACTAACCACCAAGATCTATATGGTCAACACTGCACTGAACCAAATATAACTGTGATTTCAATAAAAATATAGATTAATTTAATTATATGGTCGTTAATATACGTCCAATAAAATGTTTGTTGATTTAGAATGAAAATATTTGTTAATTTAACAGTAAAATAACAAAACGTATTATTGATTTAACAATAACATTTGTCAATGTCTTGGGTAAAATTGTCCAATTGAATTTTGAATACAAATTTATTTGAATTAACAAATATTTTGTGTTTCTTTCATTCGTCTTCTTCGTAGAACAAACGCCCGTTCGTTCATAAAAATAGTCAATTTAAACAGAATATTTTTTCAATTTAATAACATATTTTATTATAATAATAAAATATGTATTCATTTTACAAATTATAACTTATATATTTTGTGAAATTTACAAAATCAATTTGTTATTGTAAACGCATTTTTTTATTAATTTAACAATATATACATTAAAATAATAAAAATTGTATTATTTAAACAAATATTCGTTTGTTAAAATTTGATTATTGCATATTGTTAATTCTACCAATGATATTTGGTTCAGTGTGTGGCAAGATCAATTCCAAGACTGAGTCGATGAAACCAAGAGAACGTGACCGGCAAGATCGAGATTGCCTGTATATAGTCTTGGACTTGGTACAAGTATTGCATTTTCTCTTCACTATGGGAAGGAGGTGTGATATGGCTGAACTCTATAGAATCTCTATAGAACTCAGATTTTAAAGTCTTGAAAAAAAAATTCAACATTGATGACCTAACAACATTCAAAAAATGCACTTATATTTTCACTATATTTACAATAAATATATAATTTAGTGAGTTTAATCAAAAAATGACTAAAACTGAATACAAATGATTAATATGTTATTAATAATAACTTATTATTATTTTTGATGAAAATTTGATGAAATAACAAAAAAATTTAATAAAATAATATTATTTATAGATTCTATATTGTTAAAATTTCTAATAACTTTAAAAACATCGAAAAATATAAAAAAAAAATACGCCAAACAATTTTGACATTATAGAATAATATGTAGGTACCTATGTATCTGAATTTTCAAAACTGAAACATGTATTATCTAAAAAAAATATTGTGTTAAGCATTCCACAAATAAAAAAATAATTTTACGTTTTTAATGATATTGTATTCATGAGAGCTAAAGTGTAGGAACTGATTTTATAATAGATAGGTACTCTAAAAATGAATAACATTCCGATAGAAAGTTTCATTTCTATATTATTGTTTAACGAATGAACCAAAATTTATGATTGGAATACATTTTACATTTATATCTTCATCCTATTATAATATATATAATAGCCAAATGTGGGCATCAATTAATTAATAAATTAATAAGTTTAACAGTAGCGGCTCGTCGATCAAATATCTGGTGGTGCACAACCAAAAAATACTATACGGATTTATAACAAATATATTAAGAATATTATTTTGTTATTTTCTCTAAAATTTCGATATAATAGGTAGGTACTGTAATAACGAACGTAATGTCATTAATTTGATTAAGAACATATTATCTACATTCATATAGAACATAATTAATTTTACCTTATGCCTATATAATCTAGATAAGTGATATCCTGATAACATCTGAAAATTGTTAGATAATAACTGCACCAAACGACAAACATCGTTACGACATACGACCACAGAATAGTTAGATATACATAGTTGGTGGTTCAAACTAGTTTTGTGCGTGATGTTATATAATTTACACGGTGTATTTTTCGCCGGAGAGGGAATAAAATAAAATTGCGTGCGTGTAAACGGCGCATCATACATGCATTTTTCAAGTGTGCGCAACGGACAGCGCTGCGGAAGCCTCGTGACAACAGTGGCAGTGATGGAATACCACGCAGCGGCCGCCGAAGCGTCGCCGAGCAGCAACCAACAATATAGCGTGATAATACTATGTACAATAATAATATTCATGGGCACAATAATTTTATGTATAAAAACAGTCTAATTTATCAAAACTTTAGGCGGTGCACTTGCGCCTGTGCTCCTTAACACGAGTCGCTACTGAAGTTAAGTTACTGTTAACTTTTTAACTTAACTTAATCATTATTCAGTGTACTGTGAACTTATCAAATTATATCTTTATATTAAAAAAATATGTTAGTACCTAGTAAGTTATTAACTATAGTTAATTTTTGTTCATTTAAAGTTAATAGTTTAAAAATATTTATTTAACTTGTATAGAATCAAAGTTTTGTTAAGTACGCCAAATAACGTGTTACCATTAATTTAAAAAAATATATATATGTATGTATAGGTCTTAGGTATATATATTTTTTTTAAATATATTAGATATATGATTAAAAATTTAACTTACTTATTAGGTACTTAGCTAATTATATTAGGAATCCATTTTTTGTCTACAATTGACTTTTATTTTGTTATAATATGACATAACAAAGTTAATTTTTTAATATGCAAATATAAGTTTAAAATAATTTATATAAGAGTTTAAGAGTCGAAAAATTCTTTGCTATAGTAAATAGTTTGATATTGTGTATAATATAATATATATATATATGTGTGTGTGTGTATGTATATATATATAATTACGGGTCATGTAAAAAATTATTTCCTTAACATTTATAAATAATTAAATAATAAAATAAATATTGTTCTGTGTGAAATTGTTATATATGTCAATTTCGCACCATCGCCTAATAACTTTTTAAATTATTAAAATGTATCATAATATATTATATATACTTAAATTTAGTCAAGTTTAAAAGTTTAATGCATGAACAATCCCCACATTAATCGCTTAAAGTTGATAGTCTAATGGACAACTTATTGAAGTGACTTATCAGTTTTAGAATTTTCCAATTAATTAATTTTAATTTACTCCGTTAAAACTTATTGGCCATATTACACAATATAATTTATAATAATTATTCGACCGAGTTTAACAATGATTGTATAGTTTGTCTTATACTATACCGAGGTCACCAACAGGTAGACCGCGGACACATTTTTATGAACCTTTTGGTCCCTTAAATAAATTATTTTATTAATTTTTATATTTTTTATAAATTTCGGGCCTGTGGCGACTGATTTCACTTCGCAACCAAACCATGCCATAGTCGATCACTGTCTACATTGGCATATTTTTTTTTTTTTTGTATTACCTATATTAGGATGACCATATACGTCGTTTTTTGCGGGATTAACCCATTTTTGAGGATTGCATCCCGTTGTCCCACATAAACTTTAAACGGAGTGCTTTTTGTACTGCTTTTGGAAGTAAGGTTCCGTTTTTTGGTTATTTACCGAAAATTTTTGTAGACAATTGTTGAATGACCTTCTTTTTTTCTTGCTTATTTATCATTTTCAACCCGATTTATGAACTTTTGGTAGAAAATTATTGCGAAGTTTTAGACTGCGGAAAGTTTGGTGACTTTCAAAACGGAACCTCGTGTAAACTAGTCGGTGATCCCTACTATATACAGAGATTTAACTGATTTAAGGTGCGTTACCCTGGCGTCACCGTGTTCTAATTTTGAGTAAAAAATAATTTGGATTATGGTAATTGTTATGTAACAATTTATAACCCCAAAGTTACCCTGGTGTTCCCATTAAAAATACCTATTTTACCAGGTTCAGAGTAGGTTACAAAATTATTTTTTATAGTTACCAATTGTTACATAATAATTAACATGATACCAAACTATTTTTTACTCAAAATCAGAACACGGGGACACCAGGGTAACGTACCTAATAATTTATCGTATAATAATATCTTATATATATATATACATATTATATTATATTAGACTTTGAGTGGAATGAGAAATCTGTTGGTATTACAATGTTGTTTATATTCGTATATCCGTGAGTAACTTTTCGAACAGAAGTTGGCTACGAATTTTAGAGTAAAGAGCTTTTTTTTTTTTTAGCAAATTAGTTGTAACTGGTACTTTGAAGCGGTAATTGAAGATTTTTCAGTAGTTTCCTTAAGCGTAAAGAGAAACTATATTTTATAACGGAAATATTTTATACATTTATAAAGGAAATATCCAAATAACGTATAAAATTGTTATTTACCTACATATATATTTGTTTTTATTATTACATAGAAGCTTCGTTCGAAATGGTTTTATCGAATACAATGATGTATCTTTGCTTTTAAACGCGATACATCCACCAAGCGTATTCTGCCCAATAAGCAATGAAATGCTTCCGCACTGAACCAAATTTATTTGTGATTTCCAGGGCGATTTCAATAAAAATTCAGATTAATTTAATAATATGGTTGTTGAGAGGCCGCAACACTAACAAAAAATCGACCTAAAACTGTGGGACTTTGAAAAGTCGGATTTCAATTCTGAAAACTGTTTTGAATTCATCAGTTTGTCTTCTAGGGATCGATCGAGGCGTTAATTTTTATTTTATTTTTAGTCGTGTTATTTATCATTAAAAATCAAAAATTTTAAACGTTGATTATATTTTAATCTGTAATAATAAAAAAAAATGCCACGATCGATCCCTAGAAGACACATTTAAATCTGTTTACAGATTGTAAATCCGACTTTCCATAGTTGCACAATTTTGTCACGCTTATTGGTCTTTTAGGTGGAAATTTCGTTATTACACAACAATAAAATGTGATACGGGTTCGGGGCTATTTTTGGATTAATTTTAAAATGTACATAAATATTTCTAAATTGTTAGATTTTTATTTTTCATAATATTTCCTAAAAATTGCCCATACAGATGCCCCTTTAAAAATCGCAGGTGTCGCGGTCTCATAATATACGTCCAATAAAATGTTTGTCGATTTAGAATGAACATATTTAACAGTAAAATAACAAAATATATTATTGATTTAAAACAATATCTGTCATCAATATGTCTGGGTACCTATTTCAATTAACAAATATTTCGTTAATTCAATTATAAATATTTTGTGTTTCTTTCTTTCTTCTTCTTCGTAGAACGCAGACGCCTAATTTATGTTAATCAAAATAGTCAATTCAAACGGAATATTTTTTCAATTCAACGACAAATTTTATTATAATGATGATAAAACGTGTATTAATTTAACAATATAGGTGTATACATTAAAATAAATAAAAATCGTATTATTTCCACGAATAATCGTTTGTTGAAATTCGATTATTATCGCACCAATGATATTTGTTGGTTCGGTGCACGTCTACTCCGTACACCTGGACGGGCGGAGTGTATACCTTTTTTTTTTTACAACCTAACCTCCAAAGCAGCGTGTATCACATTATATACGAATATTATGTTGTATAGTTTTAATTTTTTATACCTAATAACGATATGCGAGACGTTACGAAGAACGCGAACGAGACGTTTTTCTCGTGTATATCGGCCGGACGCGCATAAATATAATATTAATGATAATATCAGCTATTACGATGTAGACACGATTACGTAACGTTTACAAGTAACTGTCATTTGATATACGGGTAGGTGTATAATAGGTACACCTACTCGTATCGGTGTTCGGTACGGTAGACAAAAATAATGAAAAAACACTACGTTAGGAAAATTATTATTATTTAGTCATTTATATACGAACCGCCTCGAATCCCAGTCATTAGGCGTCGTGTATTGTTATTATTGTGGAGACGTGAAAACCACGTGTGTCTGACCGGCAATACGGTGAACGTGCGTAAAAACGTACACACACATCCAATTTTATCGTATCCGGTGTGACTCCGTGTGCGTTGTATATACAAACCGCAAAATAAATATAATGATGCGGAAACACACCAACGACCCAAATTGGCGGTTTTGTTCTTGGGCCCGGGAGACGGTGTCTCTATTATTTCGGTGTTAAATGACTGGCGGACCGAGATCGGTCCGCCAGTCATTATAATACACATATAGGTAGGTAAAGGTACTTACGTCTTATTCACCGACCTGCTCGGGTCCGGAAAACGATGCGTCGACGATGGAATGGGGAAGACGGGGTCCGCCGGTCGATATAAGATGTGTTTTGACGACGAAAAAATAAAAATATATATACGGTGGCGGATCTAGGATTTTTTTTTTTTTGTGGCCGGTGCTATCTATCTTGCTGATAATGGTCCTATTATTATGGAAAAAAAGTACACATATTATGTACGGTTTGAGGAAAAAACGATAGTTTGGAGTCTAAACAGTGAGAAAAATGCTTAAATAGTTTTAACGTTGAAACACAAATTGAAAAACGTGGCACTCGCAATTTGTTACCATATAGTTATATATATGTTACAGAGCAAACTGTTTTTTTAGGTCAAACCAGTTTATCCTAGGACAAACTGGTTTATCCTAAGTGCATAAGGATAAACTAGTTTTGTCGAATGTGAATATTCAATATTTAAGGCCGAACTAGTTTATCCTAGGACAAACTAGTTTGAACCTGTTTGAACATTGTTTAAACCTGTCTGAACATTGTTTGAACCTATCTCTACCTGGCAGGCGGCATACTCCAGACTTCCCAGTCTAGTTTGTTTTTCGTGAGCCTTGAGCATGCATCTACAAGCTCTTTTAAATTTATTAATTTTCTCTAACAATTCATTGTGAAACAATTTGAACAATCTTGAAAAAATAAAACGTGAACAATCACTCAAAATTACCTTTATTTTTTCTCTTATTTCTATAAAAATCAGTTTTTCCTTAATATTGTTACTACTTGTTAGTAACTAGTTTATCCTTATGCACTTAAGATAAACTAGTTTGGCCTAAAAAACAGTTTGGACTGTAACATATATATATATATGTATATATCACTTATGAAATTATAGCTAACTTCTTATCATATAGATAGAAATCGATCTAAATATTAAACACGGTTAGACGTAAATTGGTGAAAATGTCAATATTTTAACATTTTTAACATAGATAATATCGATTATCGATGAAAAAATGTATAGATAACTATAGTTTATAGTTTATAATTATTTACCTCAGTTGTGTGTGTGGCCACCGACCAATGTTTGCTACTCGATGAATTAGGTATTGGTTAATAAAAATACGGATAACGGTGGGTGCTATAGCTCCCAAGCACCCCACCTAAATCTACCACTGTATATATTATTATTATTATTATTATTATTATATATATATATATATATATATTAGGTAATAATATACGATATTTGAAAAGAACGACGTTCGTGCGTTCTTCATGTTCGTGTTTTGTGAACGTCACTCGTTTCTGTCGAATAAAACGTGAACGTGAACGACGTCCGTATTTTCAAGGAATTTAAACGATTTTCGGGCCGTTCAAATTAATTAAAAATACATTAAAATTTCGCTATATAAACCTCATTAGATTTAAATATAATACTTAAAAGTCCAATTGACTTGAGTTTGATATAAAATGAAAACGATATAGTTTCTATGAATCGGTAATTGTTTAGTATACCTACCTATGTATACAGGAAAATTAATTTATTTTGTTAATAATTGATTAATTAAAATTAACGATCAGAGAAACGCGTTCGTTTATTTAAAGAACGTGAATGTGAACGTGTTCCCTTTAAATACATTTAAACGTAAACGTGAACGAATTCAATTTTAAAGTGAACGTTCCGAACACTGTAAATATATAATATACTCGTATATACACTGAACCAAATATATCTGTGATTTCAATAAAAAAAAAAATATAGATTAATTTTAATATAATATACGGTTGTTAATATACGTCCGATAAAATGTTTGTCGATTTAGAAATAAAATATTTGTTAATTTAACAGTTAAATAACAAAACGTATTATTGATTGAACAATATCTCTTATCAATGTCTTACGTAAAATTTTCCAATTGAATACAAATTTATTTTAATTAACAAATACTCGTATTTTGTCAATTCAATTATATAAATATTTTGTGGTTATATTTTTCTTTCTTCTTCGTAGAACAAACCCTCATTTGTTAATCAAAATAGTCAATTTAAACAGAATATTTTTTCAATTTAATAACACATTTTATTATAATAATAAAATGTGTATTAATTTTACAAATTATTACTTATATATTTTGTGAAATTTACAAAATTAATTTGTTATTGTAAACACATTTTTTATTAATATTTAATATTAATTCAACAATATATAATACCTATTTACATTAAAATAATAAAAATTATATTATTTCAATAAATATTCGTTTGTTAAAATTTGATTGTTGCATATTGTTAATTCTACCAATGATATATTTGGTTCAGTGTACAGATACCCTTCGCCTCGTCTAACAAATACGCACTTGGCACTTCGTTTAAAACCGTAAATATTTAACATACAAATTATGTACACCGAGCGAAAAATATGATTAAGTACCGTTATAGGTTAGAAACTTTCCGCGTAAACATCACTTTAGATTAAAAACGAAAATAATATAGTTCGGGAACGAACGCAAGTGGGGGTTTCGGAGGGTTGAAACCCAATCTGAAATTCAAGAAAAATAAGATAATTGACGACATGTTTTGACTTGAAATATACCTACTATTTTAGTTTATGGTGTTACCTTTAATTTGGTATATAAATACGTAAAATATAGATTATACTGACGTCTGTACTCTGTATATTTAAAAATGTTTAATTACATTTATTTATGTATGGGAATTAATTATTATTGTGAAATTATGGAATAGCAGAAATTGGTTTTAAAATTGAAAATTATTCAAAAATTACAAATACTTTTTAATAAAATAATTACCATATAACATGTAGGTACCCAAAGATAACTTAAATTATTATAATCAAATTTATTTTACCTACGTAATATAACATAGGTACTATAATTATACATAATATATATTTATCAATTTAAAATTGATTATGTTGCTTAATTTATAATAAATAATACGAATACTTACATAATTTAATACATAATAATTTATAATATTAGAACCTACATAAATTTGTGTGCATCTAAATACAATACTCAAACATACCTATATCGATATACCTATAGGTAGTAATTGTTTAGGTATAACATTAGCCATTAGGTACATAGATTTTTAAATTTAGAAAATTATTTTATCTGTTTTTAGTAACTTATAAAATTATTTATTATGCAATCTATAACTAAAATCTATCCATAAAGTACACAATAATATATATATATATATATATTGATACTACCTATGTGATTCATTTATATACAAATAGAAAATTTTATTTCTTTCAAAAAACACCCTTCGAAATTATTTCCTGCGTTCGCCCTTGTCATAGTTAAACTTTTAAACCGTTAAAACCGTCTACAATATATTTGTACGTATAAGTGGTTACCTCAGAATCTGATATCCGTTGTTGTATGTGCTAATATTTGTTTGTTTTTTTTTTTTTTCGTTTAATGTTCATTCGCATTGATACGTCGTGCGGACAGGGTGTCACAATAACAGTGACCGATTTGAGGGAGACGCGACGTGGCCTCTTTAACGAAGTTATTTTTATTATTATTTGAGGCGTAGAACATTGATTCTAAGAGAGTTTAGCTTATCTAAAGGCCCTAAATTTTTTTTCTAAATCTTTTTCTAAGAGAGTGGGAGTAATATTACACCCTCTTCCTTCCAAATAATTCAGACGTATACAGTAAACGTACACTTACAACGCTGATTTTCTTTATTCCATCATTCTATATTTATCACGTGGGTATAGAGGAGAAGTATTCATTTTATGTTTTGAATATGAGATTTTTAACTCGAACATCGAAAAACTACTTTTAGGATTCGAGAATTTTAAGTCTATAAGTGGTCGGAAAATTATAGCTCCTGTCATTATTACGTTTGAAAACACTCATATATTATACAGACTTTAAAAACGAGCCGATCATTTAGATAATTTCTCTGTGATCGAGGATTTAGTAATAATTTAATACTGTGACAAAGTTTAAATTTTTAACGCAAAAATTAAATTAAAATTTTATCAAAACCATCAAATTTGACCGTAGATAAATAAATAAATACATTGTTACTTTCAACTAAGTATACGTTGACAGTTCCCAATACGGTCTTTGGAGGGGAGGCATGTGCCTTCATACATAACTCTCCTTATAAACGCCTTGCAGTTTGCGCATTTAAATATGTCCATATAATATGAATGATCAGTATATATAATAGTGTCAGGAAGTTAGGATTTTAATTTTTTTTTAATTTTGGACAGTTTAAACTTTATTAGAATTTATTTTACCATATTAATCATCCCACTGGTAATGTATATATATACGTATATATATATATATATACAGTATTGAGCATTATCTAGATATATTTTTACTTATTTTTTATCTTATCTAGATAAATAAAGACAATTATCTAAACAATTATCTTAGATAACAACTAAACTTATCTAAGTACATTTATCTAGATATTTTTATATTTTTTGGAAAATAATATACGAAATTTGTTTCTACTTGGGTTCTATAATTTAAATAAATTATAATACAACGATATAATTTTAATTTATAAAATATATAGTATAATAGGTACGTGTTTACTCTATTAATACAATTGGGTTTTGTAGTTTTATACACTTTCCGTATATTATAGATATAAATAAAAACCCAATGTCTACAAAATAATTTGTTTTTATTTAACAAATACGTATTTCGAAAACAATATTTTCATCTTTAGCGTTTAAACAACTACTGCTGTTTCAGTAAGTAGTTGTTTAACACTGAAGATGAAAACATTGTTTTACGTATTTGTTAAATAAAAACAAATTATTTTGTAGAAATTGGGTTTTTATTTATATCTATAAAAAATTCTAAGACTAAAGGTCTGCTGCAGTCACTGCTGCGACGGTCGTATGCAGTATGGGTGGTCTGTTTGTTGCAGTCATATAAAAATTTAGTGTTCCGCTAAACGTCGATCATGGATGACATGCATTGCATTGCTATGTAGGGGGGGGGTACTCTGTCTCAAGCATTTGCTTCTACCAGAGGGTTGGATGTTGTAGGAGTTGTATGGTGGAGGTGTGAAGGGATTTAGAAGTTTAGTGGACGGTTTCTTTTGTAACCGTCGAGGAACCCGGGGTGGGTTGATAGTGTGAAAATGTGTGGGAAGAGAAATGAGGTTATGGAGTTTTTGAGTTTGAAGGAAGTGGAGTTGATGTATTCGAAGATGGCGGCCGGGATGTTTGTGGATTTCCTAATGGTATGGTTACTAACGTAGAGGGGAAGATTTATAATTTTGCAGAGGGTATTGTTTTGGATATCTTCAATGTGGGACCAGTTGGAATTTGAGATATTAAAGGCCCAAGCGGAGCAGGTGTAAGTTAAGATGGGGTGCATGTAGGATTTTAAGATGTTAAGTTTAGTTCGGATGGAAAGAGGACTTTTGTTATTAACCATGGGGAAGAGTAAGTGACCAGCAGCTTTGGTTTTGCTGATGATATGCTTGGTGTGAGGATGATGGATGACGCTAAGCTGAATATAATTATAAGCCATGTTATCGATGAGGAGGAAGGTGAAGGAGAAATGATAAATTTATTAATGAAAGTAAAAAAGCGTAAGATACGTCACCATATTTTTACAAATAGACCCACAGAAGGTGTGTTTGAAAATTTAATATCGAGACATTTGATATATGATTTCCCTAAGGGTCGGTATTACAATAGTAGTTTAAACCTGTTTCAGAGTTTAAACCTAGGTTAGATCAAAAAGTGCGTATTACAATTCACTGAACCTAATTTAAACCACGGTTTACTTGATCCGCCGATTTCAGTGAGTTAAACCGAGTTCAAAAATGATCTTCAATTTGATTGGTTGTTCATTAATGTTGATAACAGAGATATCAATATTCTTAACGATTTGAAATTTCAATTTCGTATGAATTTATACAGCGACATTGTGTATTTCATAGATTCCCATAATTCAAGTACTTGTGTACTGTATCTAATTATTGGTGACGTAATATTTTCTTTAAATGTGATCTAGAATGAAATATACACTGTTCTTAGATAGACAAAAGCGACTAAAAAATTATTTATCTCTCTACTTTATAAAATGGTTATGTCGCTCAAGAAACGTCTTCCTCTTTCGAGGAAAACCTGTGATTAGTATTAATTCTATAAACTCTTTATCATCCGTCAAGTTTTCATCGTCAGACATCATTTTTATTATACGAATAAATTGAATAAAGTTGTTTTAAAATTTAATTTAATGTAGGAACAATAAAAACGAAACCGACACTGATCATAGGTACCACAATCATACAATTATCAATATATACACTGTTATCATTCAGCTATTCTATTATCACAGATAATTTTATTAAACCACAGGTTAAACTACGGTTAGGTAACTTTGTGATTGTAATATACCGACAGTAAGTTGAACTAGGTTCAGTTGATGAACCAGGTTCAACTGAACTC
The DNA here is from genome assembly GCA_025469235.1 of Pemphigus obesinymphae. Lineage (NCBI taxonomy): Eukaryota > Metazoa > Arthropoda > Insecta > Hemiptera > Aphididae > Pemphigus > Pemphigus obesinymphae. The sequence continues at coordinate 19,792 of JAIPRL010004872.1, read as the reverse complement.
GAGTTAAACCAAGAATTGTAAAACCGACCCTAGGATATGATCCGTTATCTCTACTCATATGAAATCTTTATACCTTTGACATCTAATATATAAATATTATATACATTGCCTATACAAAACCCCTTGAAAATGGCCACGCTGACAATATCCTCTTAACGCGAATATTTTTTTTTCTTTTTTCTTTTTTTTTTAATAAAATAACAAGTACTTCCCCCGGCTCCTGCTCCCCCCCCCTCTCAAAAAAAAAAAAATAAATAAATAAATTCGAGGTTTTTTTCTTCTATACACTTTTTCACCCTATTATACGTATAGTTGCAGCGAGTGATGAATATATTACCGTCACGAGACGCTATACTACTGAAAATGTATACGTATACATACAAACTTTCTAGCGTGTACAGCGCATATAATTCGATTACACAAACTTTAAAATATAATATTATAATATCGCAGTAAATTATCTGTTACCGTTAAATTTATTTTACCGTCGAGTGTTTTACACGTAATAAGATTCAACGCGATGATGCAGGCGGCGTATGCCATAGATAGATATATATATATTATGTTACATATAATACGAATATGGTGGTGGAGGGTCGTATATATATATAGTGAATACGGATGTTTTGGCCAAAATACACTTGCCGGTTTTCGAAAGTTTAAAACGTATTTCAACGAATATTTTTTCGCAAGAATTTTTTTCGAAAATAAAATCGTACCTACTACCTTTATATCATTGATTATATATTATAATATACGAGTATATAATATATAATCAATGCTACTGTATACGTGAATATCACAATAAACAGCTGCACGGGATATCGTCTACGGTGTTTCCTAGCCTTTTTTTTTTTTTTTTTTTTTTTTCATAAATAATACGTCTCCGTCAAAATATTAACGTGAAAACTGTGAATTTAATATCGGATATCTATTTGTTTTATTTTCAGCCTTAAAGTCTTTCAAAATATGCATTATGTAAAAGTTATGAATACCTCACAATATATTAAACATACGTATTATATTGTATTATATTATACGGTAATGAGTATTGATTTCTGGTATACAAAAGTCAAGTCTGCAGTTACGTTATAATCTATCAATATACATAAAATTATATTATAAAAAGCGTATTCTGAACTTCCTGACTTAACCAAATCTTCAGGTAGGCGCATATCTAGCACTACATTTCGGCGATGAGGAGAGGGTTATGATAGTATAGGGATGGGATTTCGATTATTGATTCAATGTCATTTTTCTTCTGGTATTTTAAAACGTAGTGGAAAATGTGTTATTTAATGTAATTTTTATTTTAAGTTTTATTGAATTTTTTGACAAATTTAACTTGTTAGGGCATTTTATTATGTTGTTACTGTTTTTTTTTCTCCAAATTTTAGATCATTATTCACAAAATTTTAAATTTTTTTTCTACAAATATTAAAACAAAATACCTATTGGCTATCTTATTAATTATCAATTATTAATATATTTAAATATAAAATATGTATCTATAGGTACATTATATTTTATTTCAATATATATATTTTAAAATGTTTTAAAAATAATTTTTGGGGGAGATTTTACCCCTAAAACTCCTACTTTTTTTTGTACCATTACGATCAGGTATCTTGAGGCAGATGAATTTTTTGACAGTTTGATGATTATCCTTTAGTATATAGTATTTTTTGTTCATTTTTCTAGCTGTTTTTGTTCATCAATTTTCTTATTTATCTATTTTAATTTCCTATGTTCCTATAGTTTTCATTTATCTTTTTCACTTTACTCGTATTATGTAGATAAAATACTGCTTGGGACTTTTGACAAATAATGTTTCGGGTATGATGGACCCACGGATTGTAACGCAGATGTATATTATATATGACACATGTTTGGGCTAGGCCACAGCATATTAGCTAGTTAATCAGGGAAAATGATAAAATACAAAGATTACAAGAAAAAATATTGACTTTATTATCCCTTAATTGACTTAATATAATAATGGTTGACCCTATATTGTCTCAAAAATGACTTAATATAGTCTCTCCATAACTTCTGTTAAATTCTACTCTATATTGTCTATTTTTTTTTTTTAGAAATTACACTTATAATCTTAAATTTAAATGTACTTATGAAATAATTAGGTCAGTTAAGGATATTGTATAAGGATATAATATAAGTTTACCACCAAATATGTTAAGATAATGTCACTGACCTATAATTACAATAGTCAATGAAATATATAACAACATAATATATCATAATAAATATTAAGAAGATGTATAAACAAAATGTTATTTCATTAATATTACCCTATGTCAATAATGGAGTTAATTTAACTGTAATAATTAGTATTATTGCTATATAATAATATTATATTTTATCATTTAGGTACTGTTTAAATATATGAATTTTTTTCATCTATTTCGTATACGATTAAATTATTAAACGAATGTTAAAATTTATTTATAAAAAATATTATTATTATTTTTTAAGTAAAAAATGCAAATTTACATAAATATAGTTACACGATGGAAATTATAGTTTTCGTGACCATAGCAAACTGCTTCTCGTATGGCTATAAAATCGGAGAAAGTAAAAATTTCAATTAAAATAATGTCATTGAATTAAAGAATACCTATTGTCTTTCATAATAACGATATAATCCATAAATCAATTTCAAAAGTTATTTAGAAAACGTATTCAATAATTGTTGAAATACACCAGAGTAGTAAATATACCTATAGACGAATAAGTACATTATATAAATACTATGTTTTATCATATATTAGAAATAATAATGAAAATAATAAAAAAACGTTATGTGTATTAAAAATGTTGACCTTATGATTGAACGTGATTACGCTTTTAAATATTAACTGACGTTTGCCATTTACATTTTACAAACGTTATGGAAAGTTTAAATTGCCTCGTAAAAAAAATGTACACATAGAACCAAAAATATATTTACTAAGTACCTACTCGTGTTTGCAGTAATTGCTCATAGTTTTCGATTCCACTTAATTTAATACACGCGATATTTATATAATAATGTTAATATAACCTTTTTACATAATTCACATTAAAACTCGAATTGAAAAATTATGCAAATTGTTTTTAGAAATCGTTAGATTATTAAAAAAAATGTAAATTAAATTATTTCTTTGTTTTTAATTAACTTTTCTTGACTAATTTAATAAGACAATATAAAGATAAAACCGATAATATTATGTAGTAATATTATCTTAGTAACACTATAATTTATTGTTATTATTATTGAATTAAAATATTTTTAAAAAAAAGTGTTGGGATAATTTTAAATATTTAATTAAAATAACTAACAAGTAATAAAATTAATGATTTTTTGGGGATGGTAATACTGAGTGGTAAACTCTCCGGGGTTTTTTCGGATCTACAAAATGGTCATACATCATATTCAAACTCGGGACTCAGAAGCATTGTCTGTTTCCAATTAAAAAAAGTTTTGATTGCAGTTAAAAAGATGACACACCAATGCTTTTCAGTAGTAAAAACCAATACACGAAAAACAAAGAAATGACTTCTTATGGTAATTTTAGAGTTAAAAAACCTATGTTTAAATGAATATAAAACAATATTTCGGAAACAAACCATGTAAACGTAAAATATTAATTAGCAAAAAAGTTACATCGGCATATATAGAGTTTCAGCACACACAGATTGTGACGTAGTTCGATTAATCACCACTAGATAAACGCTGTGTTAAACTCAAATCGGATCAAAAATTCAACGAAACTTGATCCCGTATTATCTTTCCCATAGATAATAAATATATGGATGGGACATTGCCATCTTATCATTGGTAATTTATATGAATTATATGGGGTGACTTATTTTTTCTTCCATTATCAAGTTACTGTTTATTCCATATCTTCGGAATTAATACTATAATATATTGTATATAATATTATTTACAAATATATATTATAATATTATATATTATATTATATTATAATATTCAATAATCAATATTGACATAAATGTAAACACAATACATTATCAATATTTGAAAACAATTGTTATCACCATAGATAATTTCTTCACGATTTCATTACAAATTAGTTTAACATAACCTTAAAATATACCCCATGCGAGAAAGAGAAACACTCTCTAATAGTGACTTCTCTCTTCTTTATAATCGACGGCAACCCCATGCACATTCAATATAGGAGTAGCCCATCCATATATTTATTATCTATGATCTTTCCGACGTTTAACCTGTTCTTTACAATCATGGTCACAAATTATATTATCAGTTTGTTTAAACTGATAACATAATGGAAAAAGTTTATGATGGACTTAAATGGCCCGTTAAGCTGTATATGATGAAAGTAAATTATTATTATAAAAAAATTGTATGTGATTTTTGGGCTTGTATTTGCTTTACTAACAAAGATATTCTTGGGATAATACTGCTCAAAACTACACGCATATTCTTAGTGGAGTCCAATTGATTTATTTGTTTGTTATTAATATAAAACAGTCTGGAAAATCTTTGATTGCACAAAAAAAGTCATCGAAAATATGATTAAATATCTTAATGTGATTTCTTGAAGCTTAAGATACGCAATCACACCAAAAATCTTCGAAATTCACGTATAAAATCAACATAACCTAGTTCTAATTTTAATTTATCTACATTTAATTCTAGTTTTAAATATTATACTTCGTATAACTTTTGTTTTGGCACCATTGGGGTACCATTTTATACCTTGGAATATAACGATTAAAATCGTCTTTAAGTTTCTGCAGATGGTGTAAAACCTTTTACTGGACTTCAACTGTGAGGTCAGAGTATTTTTCGTTGTCCACCAAGTTTTTCAATGTTTGAAACGTTGAATGGTTATTCACCTCAATTTTACTGATCCATAGCTCAATTTTTCACACAAACATGTGAAATTTGTCTTCAAATACAAAGATATTTGCAGTGCCTTCCAATTTATTATTTCCAGAACCTTGTGAGAATTGTAAATTTAACTATGTAAAACAAGATTAGATTATATAGATAGAAATAATAATATATGTGACATTATGTGCGAATGTACGATAAATATATAAATAAATTACGTATACATACTTATATACGTATGTATATAACCGATAACCACTATTTGGCAATATGCTTTACGATGAATTTTTTCATTTCAATTTTTTTTTTTTTTTGGGTCGTATAGCTTCGCAGACCACCTCAAAATGTTTCGCGGACCATATATTGGGAAACACAGCCCTACACAGACAATGCCATGTTCTCAGCAAGAAATTCTTCGTTCTATATCGGAGGGTGGATAAAAGTTACTTAATTATATACGAAAACAAAATAAATTAAGAAATACATATTACGTCCTCTCCTCTGATCGGCTAATAGGTAATAACGTTTTAAATCCTTGTGAAATATTTTATATATGTACATTGCAGAGCGCGCAGAAGTATTTAATTCGATTATACGGCAATTTCAGTAAAAACCATCATCGGAAGGGTCGCTATGAAGCTTATTATTATTATTATATACAGTGGCGTGTATAAAAACATACATCGCTACCACCAGCCTTCGTTTCGCGTCACCGAACTCTTTTCGGGAAACACGTGAAATACCACGCGTCTTAATTCTTATCTACATTCATATATACTCGTATATATATATTATACACGATAAAAACGATATTCCACGCTCTCCGTGTATCTGCCTTTCATACAATAATGATTGATTGGTGAACTCTAATTGGTTGAACCACTCGGTAACTTGTGGTATACCATTATCATGGTTAACCGTGTCTACCGATATATAAACTTGGATACCACAAAGTTGAACAATTCTCATCTTTTGTCCCGTGTGGTTATCGGGTTATGTTATCAGTTATTAAAAAGTCCAATTATTATGATAAACATTTTTGTTATCTATATCAGAATCCTATTATATAATATAGTGAGCACAATGCACATAGATAATGACAATGCACGTGAAATTTAATTTTATATAAAAACAAACATTTGAAATTTTTGGAAACGGAGAATATCAATTATACAGGTTGTCCAATTTATATAAATGTTCGGTTGGTGTTTAACTGAAATGGTTAATAAACTACGGTTGCTATGGTATCTTGTAATGATATGATACATATGATATGATATGCACGGACTGTACACGGTATACGGTGAGCGTGGAATACCACCTTAAGCAATGTTGAGCACAGGCAATAGATAATTAAAAATGTATCCTTAGATAATGGTATTTAGTAAAAATGTATATCTGTAAAAAAATTAAAAATAAAACCTGCGAGATTGTCTCTGAAATAATGTTATCTACTAATTGTAGATAGACGTTTACGATTTTATAAAATCACTAAAAATGGCTTGTTTTTTTTTTTTTTTGCAAAACATGTTTTTAAAAATACACCATGAGTGTGTGTAAACTGTATAAAATGCAGCATATGGGATCGTTACACCTCAGCACCACCATCATTTTCCAAATATGGAGAATTTGGAGATAGTAGAAATCGATTTTTTTTTTTTTTATAAATTGTAGAAAATAAATTAGAAAAAACCATCTACATTTCATTTTCAATTTTTTTGTTTGGCGGTGCTGGGGTAACTCAACTAAAAAATATCTCGATAATTCGTTCGTCGAAATCGATTATGTTTATTTCTTGGTAATTCCAAAAATAATGGTTATAAAAATATAAATTTTCGAAGAGTACACATATGTCGTAACTCAAAAAGAGGTGAATATAGTAAATAAGGTACGTATGGTATAAATGAAATAATTGGTTATAACCTGGGTACCTACGTATATAATAAGAAACCAATGCGTTATAATGGGAATATAACTGTTAAATTTAATTTTTAAATAGGTACTCTCAATGAATTACGACCTTCCTTCTAGTACGGGTAAAAGGGTTCCCGGGGTATAGTTTGTTCGAATAAATCGACAGGATTATATTTGATTCTTTACGTGAAAATTAATGTTTATATCTATGAATTAAATAATGATTATCTATTTTTTTTTATTCCTACTAATGTATTTTATTTATTTATTAATCGCTCCCACACCACGCATATATCTCATGCTGGTTATTAGTCTATATAATATTAAACAGGCATAGACTACCTTAGAAATTATAATTTAGAGGAACAGAATATTTAAAGCTTCAAGATTACGTAATGTAATCTTTCCATCTACCGTTATGCGACTCAACAAATATTTTTGAAGTGAAGTTCGAAACAATTTCTTGTTCCGAAAGCCTAGTCGTCGTCAATAACGTATAAAATGAATTTACAGGATAAACTCGAATGGCTTTGAAATGAAAGTATTTAGTAATAAATTGAGAGGTTCAAGATTACGTAATGTAAGGTGGAGAAAGCTGAAAGCGTCTTCAACCAGAGCTTAATTTCGAGACCTTTCCGCTTACCATTGTGCGACTTAACAAATGTTTTGGAGTGAAGTTCGAAACAATCGCTTGTCGTCAACAACGGCGAACGTATAACATTGATTTACAAGATAAGCTCGTATGGCTTTGAAATAAAGATAAATATATAAAACGTGAGATATGACGAGTGTATAAGAACCCACCTGAAAAAACCTTAATGTACAATTTATTTCGTTTTTACACTTAATTAACTTAATAAAGCGAATCGTAGGAAAAAACCTACACCTGAATTCTGGTAAATTTGTATGTATTGATTTTACCTGCAGTTAATCGCTGTCTTTAACGGGCGACGGACGACGTAAATATCTAAGATGATGATTGGAAATAGAAGAGAAGAAAAAAAAAGATGGACTTGAACAAATGAAGTCGGTATATCACTGGATCGACAACTGCTTTCTCTGATACACCGACTGAGTCTTGTCCTTTGAGAATGTGGCCACATTCGGGCGATTATGTCTCGCGCTCGAGTCCTCTACAGCACTATATTATTATCTGTAAACAGCATATTGCATACCAGCCCATGGTACTTACCCTGCATATCCTTGAACATACGAAGGCATGAAATAAATATTGTAGTAAATATTCATTTTATTTATTTATTTTTACATACAAACGGACACAAGGTCCTATTACAATTTAAACAAAATATTGGCGTACGCAACAAGCCAGTTTAGTTTTCGAGTAGATCCTGTCGATATTTTCGACATAATCTATATTTTATTAATATTGTGATGGTGTCTATCCAATACGGAAAATTATATTTCAAGTGGTTGCTACTGTCAGCTGTGCCGTATTAATATTAGTGTGAACTGTGAATACAAATACATATACGTAGGTATATTTTAGCAGATATATATATATATTTTTTTTAATCACAAAATGTATACCTATGTCCCGAATACCCGGGCAAAGTGAAATTGCCAAATAACGTTACTTGTCTATTAAGTATTTTTTATTATTTTCATCAAAATAAATGACTTTAAATAGTATCGTGTAATGTAGGTACCTAGTATATATATATATATATATCAATAATAATATATGTAATGATTGAACAAATTCAAAACAATTGATATTTTTTCAAAGTTAACTTTTAATTTATTTAAAGTCGATACAAAAAGATATTGGTAAAGTTTTTATACTTGACTTGACTTGATGACTTAACAAAAAATTCGTTAACTCACCCAGCCTTGGCCTATGTATTCTATATATATATATATATATATATATATATATGAAACACTGATAAGAAAAAGGGCCAAAGTCATGTTTTTACTATTTTACAGTAGAGATGAAAAAATAGTGTAGTTCAGTAAAATTGCAGTTTTTCAAAAACGGTTTTTAAGGTTGGATTTTTGGGCCTTTTTTTCAATCAAATTTTTTTTTGTCAGTATTTTCCAAAAGTGACCGCTAGTTAATCGTGGATCTCTAAATTTATTGCTGTCAAATTACCAAACGCGCATATTTACTTATTTTTTTCTGTAAGTTGAAATTTTTTGGAAGTCTGTTTTGGAGGTCTAACGAAATGACCCAAGAAACTACATAATTGATAGTAAAGCTAAACCATTAAGGTAAATAAACAACGTATTTTGCACGGAAGACGGGCCCAAACCAACCGATGGGCCCTTTTTCATCTCGACGAAGAATATTTTTATTTTTTCATGAACGCGTATGCCGTACGAGTTATGGGATTTTTTTCATATATAATATACCGATAAAACCATATTTTTTTCTAGAATTTTTTCGTGTAATAAAACGTGTTTTTTTTTTTCAAAAACCGGCCCTTACTCTTATCAGTGTTTCATATATATATATTATGTATATGTGCGACGAGTGAAGTGCTTCCATCGAAACGCGTGCACCACTTTGCACGGTGTAAAAAAATATCCCATGGGTCGCAGTCGATCCCATAATATTAACCAGCTCCCATCATCCCTGGCATCAAATTCATCCCTGGCTGATAATTCATCCCTGACTGATAATTCATCCCTGGCTATAAGAAACGGTTATATGACGTGCATATATATATATATATACGGATGAGCGTCTGCTCAGTGCGTGAATCATCCCTGTGCGTATATATTGTACACAATATATATATATATATATCAATGATACGTCGTCTTTATTGAGTTATACGCTCGACCGACGGCTGGCGTGTACGCGTGCGGGCCGACGCGCGCGCGCGCGCGCGTCTATATTATAATACAACGCGCATTATTGTCGTCGTCGTCGTCGTCGTCGCCGCCGCCGCAAAACAAACGACGACGTTAGTCATTCGCGGCGGTCCGTCGGGATTACGCGCGTGTGTCCGCGTCTGACAATGCGCACGATAATAATTGGCTCGTCCGTCGAAAATGTTTCGGAAAAAAAAAAAACGTTTGTTTAATAGTACACACGTACGCGAATCGCAAGTAGGGGATCGCCACTTTTATTATATATTTATATTATATATACGCTCGTTAACTGTGAACAACAACAACAATCAATATTCTCGTATTCGTCGGCCGTTATAAAATATTGTATGTTTGTTATAATATAATTATTATTTCTATGATAGGAGGAAGAACACAATTATTTACGAAATACCCTACCCGCGAGAGAGCCGTGTCAACGAATCTATATGTATATGACGCGACTACAGCCGTCACGGTGGACAACATCATTTCGGCCAAAAACCCAAGAAAGAAAACCGCAGCGGTCCTCTTCGGCGTCCAAAAGGTCCACTTAGACAAAGTCTGGCATCCCGGCCTCTTCTTCAAACTTATTTCCATAGGAATCCCCACTCAACTCGTCAATATTCTCAAGTCATTCCTCCAGAACAGGAGGGATGAAGGAACTTTTATTTTCCATAAAAGCAGTCAACCAATCCTCCTCTTACAGGAACATTTTCGCTGGGGTCCCCCCAAAGCTCCTGTCTCCCCCCCCCCATCTGTTCTCACTGTACGTCAACGACCTCCCTATCCACCCCAAAGCTAAGGTCGTACACCCTTCTCTACTCCACTAGCGTAACTCCGCGGCAGCTTCTAACCTCCAAAAAATCAATCTTATCCATCACTGGTTCAAACAGTGGAGGATCTCTATACACCCCTCAGCCATTTTCTTCACCAACAAAAGTACCCAAAATACTCCAAAACTCAAAATCCACCACACCCCAATTAACTGGTTCCACTCGATAAGATACCTGAGAGTTCTCATCGACAGGAATCTTAATTTCTCAGCTCACACCAAGTACGTCATTAACAAAACCAAAGCAACCAGCCACCTCCTCTTCCCCATGCTAAACAGGAAAAGCCCACTCTCCATTAGAACCAAATTATACATTTTCAAAGCCTACATGCGCCCCATCTTAACTTACGCCTCCTCCGCATGGGCCTCTAATATTTCAAATACAAATTGGTCCCGCTTCGAAACCGTCCAAAACAATACTCTCCGCAAAATCACTAATCTTCCCCCCTACGTTAGTAATCATACCATCAGGAAATCCACCAACATCCCGTCCATCTTCAACTACACAAACTCCTCCTCCTCCAAACTCAAACATTCCATATTATCGTCCCCTTCCCACACATCTCTTCCATATCAACCCGCCCTCGACGGTTACAAAAGTAACCGACCTCTAAACTTCCGAAACTAAACCCTAACCCACCAAACCCACTCACCCCACCACCTCACAACTCCTAATACCTCCAACCCTCTGGAAGAAACGCAAACTTGAAACAGAGTACCCCCCCCCCCCACAAAGCAATGCATCACGGTTATCCGCTATAAGGTCGGAGCTCGCGATACTCTGACGTGAAATAAATAGGTAGATTATAAATTTTTCTATTTATTATCTATGATACAAGCCCAGAATATTCTGTGATAAATTTTAAGCCCGTGATATATTGATTAACCTTGCTAACCTGTGACGAAAACATGTTATCAATAATTATCACACCATGCCAATTATACATTATAAATTGTAGCGTAGCTACCTTCTCGATTATCGCGATGGTGTCCGCCCGCTCGATTGTGTGTGGACTGTGGAGGTACTCTCTCTCTCTCTCGCAGTCTTTTTTTTTTATTAAATAAATCAATGTTATATGTTTTTACCAAATTATTAGACCAGAATAGATTTTTTTCCCAAGAATGATGTTATTTATGTTTTGTAAATAAATGACTTATAAAATAATATATTTTCATAATTAGTTTGTGAGATTTAAGTTGTTATTTTTATTAAAATGATGTACAACTTATGGAACAATAGCCATTACCAAATAAAGTAGTATTATTAATTGTTAAAAGTATAAAATTATTATTGTAAATTGTTATTTAACAGTTTAAATTGTATTTTAATGAATAAACAGTATTTATCAATGTGATATTTAGTTATCATCATTTTTAGTTTTGTGTGGAGAGTATATCCCATTCAACGTATCCAAAGCTAATTTTTGTATATAATATTTTTAATCAAAACACAATTACCGTCTCCCTTAAATTTTTTTAGTAAACTTACTATGGGGTATGAGAAAAAATGTTGTGTACGGTATTTTAATGAAAAATACGAACTTTTTGATAACACCGTACGATCTTCACAATTTCAAAATCTGGCAACACTGTACGTACATTAACGTTGTTGTTGAAGTGGCGCGACTAGTGAACTAAAGCCTGGTTCACACTATGTTAGTAGTTATTAGTCAAATATTTAATAATGAGTAGTTATAGTACCTTAAAAGTGTCCGGACATTAGTATTTAGTACCATATAGATAATATAACATACATATTGGTAATCTGATAACAAAGTTGTGTGATAGTGATATAACATTATCACAGAATAAAAGAATCTATTATTCTGAATTGGAAATTTTGTCAAATTATTAATTTTGTTTTACAATATGAATAGACTCCAACCAAGACGCAAGAACATGATTAATAAATTAAATGAATTATACATATTTTGTCTTTGGCTATTGCTGATGAATTACAAGAAGATATTGCAAAAAAAAAAAACGCACGTGGGTTAGAAAATGGATTTACAGAAGAGAATCACTGGGAGCTACAAATACTCTAATTAGAGAACTGGAACTCGAAGACCCCAAAGAGTACTATGCTATACTGAAAATGACAGAAAGTTGTTTTAATTTTTTGTTAAATAAAATAAAATCTAAAATTCAAAGCAGTGATTCCCATTTAAGAAGTGCGATTTCTGCAAAAACAAAATTAAAGACAGTGCTATATTTCCTTGCTACTAGATACATTTACTTATTATAATTTATTATTAATAACTATAATAAACTATATAACTTATAATAAAATAAATAATGAAAATATTATCATTATTATGATAAATTGTATTGATAGTAATTAGCAACAAACAGATGTTGCAATACTGATGCACTGGACTAAAAAAATGCGTTCAGACACGTTTAGTCAACATCTTTAGTTTAACTAAATTGCTACTAAATCAAAAAAAAATCAAATTAAATGGATTAGTAGACTAAATTATTTTACTAAACTACTTGACTAAATCGGTCAGTTCACACATGCTACTCTACTAAATTACTAACATAGTGTGAACTAGGCTTAAGAGCACTAGTAGTAGTTGAACTGATTTTAACATATAAAACATAGGACAAACCGTTATCTTTTGTTCTTATTGAAACGAAATATTTGATTTTTTTAACAAAAATCAAATAAAGAAATTTGTAAAGAGTTTAATTTGAAATTGGGAACTTTAACGAAAAAATGATTATTAGTCATCACCACTGTTATTATTACGTAATAAGTTTGTGATTATGACACAGAATATTCCATGGTTATTAATTATTATATTATTTGAAATTTAAACTTTTCCCTCCGAAACAATGTTAACCACGGTTATCTATAGTATGCCGTGATCTGTATACGAGTAATATATGATTGATTAATTAATTAATTATTCGCTTGAAAATGGTGAGTTGTTGCGTGGTTTGGATTGTAAGTCGGGTTATGGCAGTAATAAAGAAAAAGTGTATCAATTTTGTGTATCTAAAAGTAAGGAAATGAGTGGCGAGTTTTATCACAATGTTTGAACGTTATAAATGTTTAATTAAAGGTATAAAGTAAATCGAGCGAAGCATGAAAATTTTTTGTTGGGGTAGGTAGTTGGTATTATTTATTTTGCCCCCGGTAAGATTTAAATATATAGGTATATATATATATATATATATATATTATATATATATATATAATAATATATATTATATATTCGTATATACGCACATATGTACATGTATAAATATTAAAATATATATATATAAAAATAATATATTGAAACTCCGATTAGAATCGTATTTATCGAAAGCAATGATTTACTTGGTTGGTTTCAAATTTAAAATAAAAATACACTATCCATATATTAGTCCATACATAATGGTCCATATATACCATCACAAACTGGACTACTTTTTTTTTTTACTTATATCTCACGATGATATATTTACTACGAAAAATTGAAAGTAGACTTGATCTATGCAGGGGTGGATCTGGAAATATTCTACGGAGGGGGGGGGGTGAATAAAATCTAAAACTAGAGGTAGGTACCCATAGGTAAAAATAATATACTCCCTCCATAGAACAGTTTCACCCTACATACAGTTACTATAATATAGGCCTATATAATACAATTTATTATTTAATATTCAAGTCCAAAATTGTACCTTATAGCAGGTAATATACTTATACTTATTAGATGAAAATGTAAGATAAAAACAACTTAATAAAACAATATTGTTAGCTTGTTTTTCATTTTAATAACACAATACTTATAACTGATAACATATTTACAAAATACAAGTACACAGTATAATATTTATAGTACAAAGTTAAGTTTTCTTTTTTTGTCTTTTGAAAATCTATCTATAATATTTTGAATATTAATAGTATTATCAATATTTATATCTTTATGAATGTACATAAGAGCTAACCCAGTTAATCTTTCTTCTCCCATTCTTGACCTTAACCAAGTTTTAAGAAGCCTTAATGAGGAAAAACTTCTTTCTGCTGTTGCGACAGAAATTGGCAGAGTAATAAGAATTTTAAGAAATGTTGTATAGATGCGATAGTAATTTGAATCGAAATGGTTTAATGTTTCACGAGCAGAATTTATATTTTTAAGCTGTGGACTTAATAATAAATTTTCAATAAGTTTAAGTTCTCCTTCTAATTTAGTTGGAATAATAAAAGATGAACTGTTTAATAAGCTGATGTATTGGTTTGAAATGATTTTAATTGCATTATTTAACTGACTACTATTATTAATTATTTGAGTTAGATTAGAAGGTATTAAAAAGTTAAGATTAAAATTATGGATGATTTCATCTAATAAAGGTAGGTACCTACATAAATTGATAGACGCCAATATGTACAAATATCATCATCGGACACTTAAAAATTGTCATGTCAAATTTGTTTTTTTACAGTTCTAGGTCTTGTAATTTCTACATCTAATATTTCCATTATCTTGGAAGCTTTTTCAAAAATTCGTTTAAATTCATTTTGTGTATCACTACGTTTTTTACCAAGAGTAGTCCTTAGTTCCCTTACCTACTTTATTTGTCGCCAAACTAAGACCCAGTGTCTTTGTTTGTAACAATACACTTAGTGAATGGGTGAGACACATTATATCATTTAAACAAAAAATACTGAAAATAAATTCACAGTCTTTAATTACTTTACACAAACTATTAGCTTTAGGAGCTGAAGATAAATCATGCCATGTAGAAATTTCTGATAAATATTTTACTATTGAAGGTAAGTCATTAATGAATTCTACAATAAATCATGTCTTTCTACCCAACGAGTAGGACATTGATGACTAAGTTGAGAACCAAAATGTTTTTTTAAAATAAAATTGAATTTAGAAAAATAATTGAAGAACTGTACTATATGTTGAATTGTCCCAATTGAATTTCTCATGATTGGCTCTACTTCATTATCTGGCAACTCATTATCACTTTGTGAATAAATACTTTTATGTAAACGTACAAAACCAACAAAATCTTCCCTTATAGTATTTTCCAAAGTATACCTTATTGATAGACTAAGTTGTGATATATGTGAAATATCTGTAGTTTCATCAAAAATAACACAATAAAATTTAGCTAATTTTATTCTTTGTAATATTATATCAAGAACCTCATTACCACAACATTGAATTAATTCATTAGTAGAAGTTTTACATATATATGTAGCATTGTATCCCCACCATCCATACGATATAGCAATAAAGGTCTAAAATTTCCATCATGATTCACAATACTTTCACAGTCTTTTATTTTATATAAATTCCCATCGTCTCTATGGCCTCTCAATGGAATATATTTTGTACCCTAGAGAATTATAGTTTTTATTATTGGAATAAGTCTTTCCCTATTTTCTAATACTTGTTGTTTACGGTTGTTTTGAATTTGATTTAAAATGTCATGAGAAGGATTTTCATATGTATTAAGGAAATCTTGACATTTTTGTGATGCCAATTTATGGTAATCAGTATGGGCATGAGATTCGAGAATTCCGTCTTTACCTGACAACTTGGAAAACTTGATCAAGGGCTCTTTTACTAGAATTTTAACACGAACTGTATTATTAAAACCTACCAAACGATTTGACATAAAAATAACACAATATTTACAAAATAATCCTTTTTTTTTACATCAGAAACCATGGATAGTTGGGAAGATGATCATGATTTAGACGACGTTTCTCTTCCCTATTGCGTTTAATATGGGTAGAAAATGGAAATTCGTAGTTCTTACCAGGTTTCCAATGTTTTTCAAGAATTTCATGTTTTATAAAATCATTAATTTCTTCAATTTTGTCAATATAATTGCCAATATCACATCCTCCTGCATGAACAGTTTCATTAATGTCGACACTACTTATTGCAACCGATTGAGGTGAAGTGCTTTCAACAATAGCCGTCGAAGTACTTGGGACATTACTAGAATTTTCTTGTTTTGTTTTTTTCTTATTATAAATTTCTATGAATCGGTAATTTTTTAGTAGGCACACACATATATATATATATATATATGTATAATAAAAATGCATATTTTTGTTAATAATTGATTAGTTAAAATGAACGACCAGATGAACGTGGTCCTTTTAAATCAATTTGAACGCGAACGTGTACGAATTAAATTTTCGTGTGAATGTTCCGAAAGCTGAATTCGACTAAATATTCTATACTATTTAGATAGGTATATTCAGGGATGTAATGTAGGGTATATGTATACCGGGGTTCACTCACTTCTCGATTTTTTCGTTAATGCGTACGCCAAACTATTTCATTTGATACACGATACACATACACATATACTCACTACTTCGACCAATTTTCATTGACGATTTACTGACAAATTCGCGGTACCTGCTATTTTAAATAAAAATTTAGTTTTATTCGTTATCTCCATTACCCGATGAATGATATTATGCTTATGGAAAACGAGAATTTATAACTAGGATGTAGTTATAGCAGCGGTATTAGGTATATGTTCTTTTTTTTTGTACACTTGTTAGATTCTTAATTTAGACACGGTCCTTACAGGTAGGTATCTAACAGCTGGTATGTCTAGTGATGCACAAAGCAAGACCAAGATCAAGACCATGGCAGTCTTGGTCTTGTCTACTCAGTCTTGGTCTTGGTCTTGTTGAATGAATCAAGGTCTTGGTCTTGGTCTTGGTCTTGCAAAATTCTTACAGCCTTGATTTTTTTTTTTTACCAAAGTTATAAATAAGAATAAATAATTTATTTATACGTACACAAGGGTGGATACAGGGAGCAATGGGAGTAATTCCCCCCTCCATCCACAAAAAATAATTAGGTAGGTACCTGTGTAGTTGACTGTTTTCGATAACACCGAACTTTCAAGAAATAGTAGAATATCTGTTTGCCCATATATTCGATAAACGATAATCATTTACGAAAATATTACAATAGGATATTGATGATTGCATTACGAGAAATCTGTAGATTTGGTGTGGAATTATAAATAATGTATACCAAGAAAAAAAATGTAATAAATAAAGTATTTAATTCATTAATTTTTATTTTATTGAAAAACAAGACTTGCAAGGGTCTTGCGGTCAAGTCTTGGTCTCGGTCTTGGTCTTGCATACATTTTTATTTTAGTCTTGCTGTGAAATGGTAAAATCTTGGTCTTGGTCTTGCTAGCTCTAGTATAGTCTAGGTCTTGGTCTTGGTCTTGCAAAAATGCAGCCCTCAGCCCCCCCCCCCAATTGGATTTTGGAAATTTTTTTTTCCCCAATATTTAGTACGTAATTTGTATGAATTTGTATGCCCAATCCCGGAATTTGTATGGCACCGGAACCATGAGAAAAATGGATCTTAGTGTGGGGGGCTGTAGAAACGTTTCTCCAGCCTCCCTCCCCCATCTTAAAAAATCACATTTCTTGAATTTATATTTTTTACTGTATATTATGTAGTTAATATATAACATAGGTAATAATTGAATTATAAGTTATTTAATTATATGAAAATCAGTGATTTTCATATTTTTTTTATGAATAGGTTCGATTAATGTCGATCTAAATATTGAGACAAGTACAGTACTAATTCAGCCTTCCTTCACTAGTTTCAAGGCATATTTAAAATTGATTGAAAAAAGAGTAGGTACTCGTCCAGTAATAATACTGTGTTTATCACTATAGTTATAATATATCACGTTCATCGTTCAGTCAAGTTTGAACAGAAAACTGAACGTGTGTAGGCACCTTAAGACATATGTATGCCAATATATAGACTCCGCGGCGACCGGTTTTCGCCCCGCTACCACGTCATAATGGAAATACATAGCTTTTATGTACAGGGTGTCAATATATATTGACTATTTTGATACACTGATACACGTATACGGTATTGGTATATCGCGTTATTTGGGGTAACGCTGTATAATTCAACCTCGTCCGCCACCAGTATACGTAACGTGTGTTAATAATGTTATTATTGATGTATTCGCAACTAAACATAATCGGCGAATTGAATTAAATTATATTAAAATATAAAATACCTATTATGCTTTATCTATTTTTTTTTTTTTTTTTTTTTTTTTAAACATACTCTTCTTAATTGTCTACCCCGTGAAATTATTCACGCGCCGCCACTGGGCCTTTTATCTTTGGCTATAATATTTATTTACAGAATCTTTCTTCCTAATTGCATTGCGTAAACACGTCTCTGTTGTATTGCATATCTTACAAAAAAACCGCTCTGCACACCTGGATTTCTATATTATTTTTTGCTAAACAATATTTCACAGTTGACTGTCTTCTGGATAGAGTTTTACATCGTGTTCTTCCGATCTCAACTACTTTAACGAGTGAGCCTATATATATATATATATATATATATATATACTGTCGTTGGTCATGTACATCACGAATTAAATATTTAAATAGTTCACAATTCCCTCTTGGTTACACTTTCTAGGAGACAAATCACAATTTTTATACAAACAACTTTTTGCTTTCACTCTTTTTCCTGCGATACAGATACGTATTATTATTTACCCGACCGCCGCGCCGGTTACTTTTGCACACGACTTAGGATATACTAGGTTACTCATCGAATACCGATCATGTGACCCAAAAACTGACACTCCATAAAACCACTTGCAGCGCTCCTAGTGGTAAAAATTATAAAACAGTGTCGCCAAATGCAGGGGATATTAGTAATAGTTGTACTATAATAATAATAATAATAAATATTTTGTATAAAATCATTGATTACATCACGATAATCACGATTATGTTGATAATACAGCTCGTAATACTGCTAGGAGCGCTAGTAGTGGTTTTTTGTCAGCTGATCTAGATTCTCAGTTTATAAGTCACATTGGTTTACTATTTAACATGGGCCGATGAGCAACCTGTATATATTAAATCGTGCTTTTGCACAAATTTTGTGGTACCTATCCGTCGTTTTGTGGTATCAGTCTATAGATTTTAATCATAGTAACAATCAAAATGACCAAGAGATGTTGATAAGAATTATGTTCAGTGCTGCTATAACGTAAATACCAGAAATAATTAATATTAAATAAATGTATGATCCGTTACGTTTATAATATAATGTTACCATACCAGTGATATGATATTACCGTAAAATATAGTTAAGAGGATGTTACACCCGCATTTGTTGTCTCTGTCAATCTAACAGTTAATATAGCAAAATCACACTACGCAGAATTGAAATTTTGGCGTTTAGGTTAAATTTAGAGTATAAACACCTATTACAAAATTTAAAGCGAGGAATATTTTCGAGTGAACCTCATGGGCATTTTGTAAAATA